>JAADXY010000259.1:0-31287 GCA_023338065.1 Phytopythium montanum
CGATGTGGAAGTTGATCTCCTTCATCGGGTCCAGCCACGGCTCGCTGGCGATCCACTCGAGCTGGCTCGACGTCTCCACCCTCAAGAACGGCCACAGCTCGGTCCGCTCGGCCAGCCTCGCCTCCTTCTCCTCGCTCCGCCGCTGCGAGGTCAGCCGGACTGTCGGCATCTTCGCCCTCGGCTCCTTTGCCGGCTGGCACATGTCATGAACAGCCAGCGCCACCGTCGGGACGTTCGCATCGCCCTTGTTGGCGACTACGACGCCCTGGACTGGCTCGGCCTTGCTGCTTGCTCGTAGACTCATGAAGAGTCGAATTGGACCATGCGACGGAGTCATCAGACCGCTAGAGGACGTGTTCAGCGCGGTCCTCACGCTCTTGAAGAACTCCCCGCCAGTATCCAGCTCGTTCGTCACGTCGACCTGGATGAACGACACGTCGTGGCCGCAGCAGATTGGCAGCACGAGGGCTGGGAGATCGAGACCGTCCGCTGTCTGACTGACCTGGAGAACACCCGCGGCTCGACGAGCAAGCAGGAACCACAGCGTCTTCTCCGTTGGCAGCTGGGTGAGCTCCACGAATTGGCAGAAGCGCACCTTCCAGCCCTTCCACGACGCCATCCAGCCATTGAACATGGCCTTCAGACCGGCAGAGTCAACGCCTTGGTCGCCAATCAGGGCTGGCGACAAACCGCACAGCAGGCTCAGGAACTTGGGGACCGGACAGAAGAACCTCGCCTCGCCGTCCCTGTGCTCGCCCGTCGCGTCCATCGCCAGCAGTAGGAGCACTCGTGCCACGACCGTGTCGATGCGGTGGGTGTCGGCGTCTCCGTCGAACAGCATCTCCTCGAACTGGGGCAGCATGAACTGCTGCAGCGCCGGCGGGTCGAACTTGTGCCACATCACCGTGGCTCCCAGTGCCAGGATCGGCTCCGACGGGTAACTCGTCATGCGCGCATCGTTCGTGTGGCTCACGTACGCGAGCGTCGCCATGGAGTCCGCAGCCATCCGAGCCGCCACTGCGTCGCTTCCCCAGCTCAGACGCAGTCCCAGACGACAGAACAATGCAGCCACACCGCGCATAACGTCGCCGGCCCAGTAGTCACCGAAGTCGCGGGGATCCAGGCCACATATCAACTTGGACGCGGCGAAGCTGACCAGGGGGTTGACACCGTAGCTGTAGTCGCAGCTTTGCCATAGCGGCCGCCCCATCCTCGCAAGTTGGTCGCACAGCTTCAGTTGCGTCCGCCACGAGGTGTTCGTGCCTTCCTTTGCAGCTGCCACCGCATATGCCTCGTAGTCGAAAGCGTCCTCTAGCATGACGTTGAAAGTGTGGGTCAGCACGAACGGCGGAAACGTGGTCTTGGCTGGCCCAGAGCTGACGTGACCGCGCCTCGGAAGCTCCAGGTCGTGCACCTTGGAGTTTGTATCGATGAGCACACCGAAGATGGAGCCTTCGCTCTTCACCTGAGCATTGGCATGCCTCAGTGCTGACCGCAGCTGCCCCAACATGACGTGTCCGGTTCTGGTGCTCGTAGCAAGCAGCGACCGCGCTTCGTCGATCACCAGCACCAGCACTGGCGTGAAGCTCAAGGTCGCTGGCTTTGCTTCCGGTAACGTCTCTTTGGCTTGAAATGCCGCCTCCAGTGCGCTGGAGACCGAGTCATCGGCGCACTTGTCGACAAACAGCTCGGCCCACTCGGAGCCTACTGAGCCCCAGCGCTTCAGCGAGACCCGAAAGGCGCTCACCAATCGCTTGGCCATGTCACTCGGCCATAATCTCTCGCCCAGTAGCCACGACTTCAGCGATGTCGTCGCGACTGGGTACCCTGACGAGTGCGGGTTACTGCGCGCGCACACGTACAGCACTCGCATGCCGAACGTGGTGCCTTCCGCCTCTTCCGTCGCGCCATCGGCCGTCTCCAAGGCGAGTTCGTACGCCAAGCGGCTCTTGCCATAGCCCGAGCTCTGCGTCAGCGTCACGTCCGGCGACAGGAACGGGCTGTTGTCGGCGCGGTACGCGGCTATACAGCGCGCCAGGTACTCACGGAACTCGACGTCCGCGTCGCCAATGTACGGCGCTTGGAAGGCCGCCACGACCGCCTTCTTCCTCTCGTCAACGTCCTCGTCCGCCATCTTGGTTCAATCTGGCGGCTTTCCGTCAGATCAGATTGAAAATGAAGGTGTGACCCACGTAATTTTGGGGTTCAACACAGGAACGCGTTGAAGTTGAAGCGTGTTCTTAGACTTGATTGAAGCTGGTTATGAGTGCTAGCAGACTACTGCGGACGCGGCACACGACGAGCTAACGGACAGATGAGCGCCATGGGTGGACGGGGACGCCGACGGCGACGACGCCTGGACGGCCGCGAGGCGTCGGCGCCACTGCAGATGCCGACGGTGGCAGGTAGTTCTCTCCGGTGCGATGCGCGTTAGGCCGAAGCCATCGGTACTTGGTTTGCTCTTGGAGGCTCGCGTCCAACTGCCGGAGGTGCTCGAGGTCCTCGGCGTGGCGAACGTTAACCTGACAAACCAAAGGGCAAGTACGTCTCACAGTAAGCGACTACTGCTGCTTCATGCACCGGACCGCCGTGTGAGAACGCAGTCCGTGGTGTCGAAGGCGATCGGATTGGCTTCCTTCGTCCTTTCAGCCTCGTTCCAAACCACTATCCCTAACTAGGGCTCCGTGATACCGGTCAAGATGGAGAGGGCTGATGCCGGCGGTGGTGACGCGCGCCGCTGCGCTTCATGGCGTCCTTCCTCGCCCTCCAGGTGCTCGTGTGCGTCGCTCCTCCTCGCAGCAGCATGGCCTGCTCCAGCGCCTGCTCCAGGTCGGCGTTGCGCGCGTCGAAGCGGTCCAATTCGGCCAGCGGGACCCATTCAAAGAGCGGCACGACGAACGTCGCGCACGCCGATAGCAGCGCCGCGGACGCCTGCCGCGCGAATCGCACGGCGCTCTGCGGCGTCGGGAAGCACTGGTAGACATGCACGGCGACGCTCTCAACCGCCATAAGTGGCGCGCCGGCGTCTGCTGCTGTCGCTATGCCCACGCATGCGAAGCGCTGACCGTTAGCTTGAGGCAGGTCACTCGCGCCAAACTGCCGCGCGACCGGCTCGTCATCCGCTTCCGTGGCGGTCGGAAAGTTCTCCAGCACCATGGTCATCTCGGCTTCCTTGTAGATGGCGAAGCGGCTGCAGTCGACGCCCTCGGGTGTAGTTGGACGCGTCTCGACGGCGCAGATGCGGCGGAACAGGTCCATGGCGTCGCTGACGTCGCGCAGCTTGCCGAACACGCGGAACCGCGTGATCTCCGTCACTTGCGGGGTGACTGGAGCACTTGGTGGTGGTAGTGACGACGCACTCGCGACGCTACCGCCTCCAGTAGACTCGCTCGGAGCCTTGCGGTCGCTTGGCTTACCCGCTTTGGCCGGCTTGGCGTCTAAGAGTGTGGACACTGGACGCGACAGCACCGCCTCCTTCATGAACCCGACGACGGAGAACGGCTGGCACACGCCGTGAACCGGGTCCCAGATCGTCGGGGGTCTCGTGATTGGGTTACTGCTTTGGCCCTTGGCGACATGCGCCGAGCTGTCGAACTTGTCGACGCGCTGGGTCGACGTTTGTCTGTGCCCAACGCGGATCCTTGGCGGGGCTAGTATCTTGGACCCTAAAGGTGAGATTGAAGGTAACAGGCCGCTTGTGCTGTCTACTTGCGTTGGTGGGACGAAGTCCGGCGTTGATCGGCGGTGGCCGACTCTCAATTTGCCTCTGCTTGACGGCGATCGGGGTAAACAGCGCATCCTCGCGTCCCTGACACTTCCGTTGGGGTTATCCGGTGTCGGCTCGAGTGCAGAGTCGAGTGCAGGCATGGACGCGCTTCGAGCGAGGAGCGGGTTGCTCGACGACTCGCTGGGCTGAATAGCGGCTTCGTCGGCGGCTTGAACAGTCGAATCGGGCGCTTTGAGGCTTTCGATCGCCGCCTGTGGCGCTGTGTCTGGCTTGGAAGCCTCAATATCCTTCCCTGTTGACTGAGGCGGAGACTGTTGACGACCGCGCGTCTTGCTGGGACTCACTGGCGCTCCCAGTCCGATGTGACTGGGCTGAAGATCTCGACGACAGACGAGCATGAGCGCTCCCGGGTCGACGAGAGAGCGAGGCAGCGGCTTGCCAGACAGAAGAGCTGGCGTAGAGAGCGACTTGGCGAGCTCCGCAGACTGGTGATTGAGTGTGACAGCAGACCGCAGGTCTTGGGTCGATCCGAACGCCTTGGAAGTCGGGATGAGCTCGTTGAAGAAGCGCTTCTTGTACTTCTCCCACGCCATCGACTTGAGAGCTCGCGCCTCGATGGACTCGCGGAAGTTGCCGAGCGCCGACCGCTGGAGACTCGCTCGCGCCTCGGGGGACATCAAGTGGAAGATATCGAAGCGAGACAGCACGAGGATCTTCATGGGCGAGTCGGCGTAGATGGAGTAGTCACGCACGACAATGTCCGTGAATTTGCCAGCCGACGCTCTGCAGGTCCAGGTACACAGTCAACAAGGTTAGCAAGCACCCGAGGGCCACACAAGCACAGTACTACCTGCGACTTACTCTGCACAGCCGAGGACGGAGCTGGGCCCAAAGCGGCCGAGCTCGTACTGCTGCGGCTCCTTCGTGATCGGGTGCTTGCCTTCGTGCACCATGTGGCACTCGCCTCTCGTCACGATGAACAGCTCCGCCGCTCGAGAGCCCTGTCAGTTTTGGTGACATACATTAGAGCGTATTGAGATGACGCCTACTACTAAGCGGTTCACATACCTGCTTGCAGATCTCGCCGCGGAACGGAATGTACTTCTCGGTCATGACCGAACACATGCCCTCGATGGTGTTGTCGTCCCACTCGGGCCCGGAGAAGTAGGGGTTCTTGCGCAGCATCTGCGCGTACTGCGCGTGGTACTCGTTCTGGTACTTCTGTATGAGCGGCTCGTACTGGTCTCGCCCGAGCACAAGCAGCTCGCACGAGTCGACGCACGTGACGGTGGCTCGCCGCACGCCGTCAGTCTCAGACAGCGCCAATTCTCCGAAGTAATCGCCCTCGTTGAGCCTCGAGAGGACGCTCTCAGTCGCTTCTTCGAACCGGTTCTTGACGAGCACAGACACCTCGACGCAGCCGGTGAAGATGATGTAGAAGTGGCGGCCCACTTGGCCCTCCTCGAAGATGACCGTGTTGGTCATGGCGCTGAGCAGCCGCATGACCTTGCACAGCTGCTTGCGCACCTCGAACGAGAAGCGCGAGAAGAACTTGACGCTCTTGAGGTACTCGACCGCGAACTTGAGGTCCTTCTCGGACCGCTGCGCCGGGTTACGCAGGAAGATGTTGCGCACAATGTCCTTGTTGGACCGGAAGCGCTTCGAGAGCTCGAACGTGCCCGCCGCCGAGTTGTGCGACTCGTTCAGCAGGTCCATGAACACCGTGCGGTTGACGAATACCACCTCCGCCGGAGCAATCGACACGGCGACCGACGCTGTCATACAACACAGTGTTGGCAGCGGTGAGTGGTCAGACTATGGGAATCATCCAGCTCCTGGTCCCTACCTGCGCGGACGTCCGAGTCATTAAGCAGCGCTCGCTCCCCGAACGTATCGCCGACCACCAGACTCGCCAAGTGAATGGGCCTGCCTTCTGCGTGATGTGTTTCCTGAACCACTGACACTGCTCGCAGCCCTGGATTAGCACCTGCCAGTTGTGAGAACTTGACATTGGATGAGCGAACCTTGGCCGGCGAAGATGAGGTAAAAGCTGTCTCCTGGATCGCCCTGGAGAGGAGAGGAGCCTGTGTCAGTGGTGGCGAGAGCGACGATTGGGTTGGAGAATGGCAACTTCTACCTGGTGAAAGACGAACTGGCCGACTTCTGAGTACGTTTGGCTTTCAAGCGCTTGATACAGTCGCTCCAGCTTCATCACATGACCGAGTTAGCTCACGATCAAAGACATGGTGCTGTGCTCTCGATCAATCGCTCGCCTCACCTTGTCTAGTCCATACAAAATCCATCCAGAGTCTGTTAGCGCGTCTATCGCTGGCGCCGCCGATGCACAATGCCAGCACCGAGGAGCGTACGTACATGCGTCCAGGTTGGAGAAGAACTCGAGCAGCTTGGAGCTCCCGAAGAGCGACTTGAGCTGCCAGCATCACCTCCGTCCAGGTCAGTCACGTGGCCACAACCACACACTCGCAGCAGCAGATTGCGCACCACGTGGACGTCGTCGAGCGAGCGCTTGCCGGGCTTCTTCCTCAGGATCTGGCGGCACAGCTCGACCTCTGGCACGTCCTCCTCCACGAGCCGCTGGAGCGCGCCGTCGTCCGTCATGCGCTGCGCCACAGTCGCCAGCGACTCGCGCCGACCACGAACCACCTCATCCTCGCCACTCGTCGCAGCGCTCAACTTGACCATTGTATGCGCGTCTCCGTCAGCGCAGGGTACGAGTGGCGAGAACAGCTCGCCGCAATGAGCACTTGGCCATGACCAATCGCCACAAATAGCTCTTCAAGCCAACAATGTAGCCATTTTGATGCGAATATAAGCTTCGTCGCTAAGTTCGGCTTGAAGTGCATTCATTAAGTTCGTATTGCTGCCCTCCCTTCTAGGGAGGGGTTTTCCCTTTTGGCCTTTCTGGTATACTCAGTCCAAGAGAACTGCGCGATAAGGCAAGCCATCATGGCGGACGACGGTCGGTCCATGGTAGAGGACGCGGCGCGGCGACTGCGCGCGCAGTTCTCGGACGCGCGGGCCGTGCGGCTGTACGCTTCGATGCCGAGCCTGGCGGCGGACGCGGCGACGGGCGGCGCGCTCTTCCTGGCGGGTGTCTCGGCGGCGCAGCTGCTGCAGCGCGCGCTTCACATCGGGGCGGCCACGCCGGTGCTTCCGCGTGTGGTGGGGACGCTGGCGGTGGGCGCATCGTCTGCTGTTGCGCTGCACTTCGCCTCGCTGCCGCGTGAGGTTCTCGAGAGCCTCACGGCGGAGCGTGCTGAGGCCGAAGCGCAGGCTCAGAGTCGATGGCGGTGGATGCTTCGCGGCGAGTCGTCCGACACGGGACAGGCGGCGGTCAGCAAGGCCCGCGAGCTGGTACAAGCGCGCATTGCGGAGTTCCGGGACGCGCCGTGCACCGTGTACGCCGTCATGGGCGTGCTGAGCTTCAAGATGCTCGGCGGCAGGATGAGCGCGCTGGCGCCGAGCCACTATGCGGACCTCGGCGCATTCCACCTGAAGAAGGCATCGCTGCCCGCCACGGCCGACTACGCCACGCAGGTGGAGCGCGGTGTCATCCAGGAGTTCGGCCGGCTGTATGGGTGCCACACGTGCGGCGTGCGGCGTGGCGTGCGCTACCACGCGGACCACATGCCGCCCAAGCTGTGAGTCGTCTGACTGACTGGCTTTCAAGCATAGGTGCTGGCTGACTCACTAATTGGTTTTGCGCCGCAGGGTGGCCAAGCGACGCGATGATGGCTTGTTACGCCGCCTCCTGGGACGAAAGACGACGTTCCGCTTCTACCCACAGTGCGAGCCTTGCTCGAACCAGCAGGGGAGCATCGTCAAGAAGTGGAAGACGACCCTGCGCACCCACTTGACGTCGCTGCGCCTCTACCACTCGACCGGCATGTGGCTCGTCTTGCTCTGCACTGGGGGACTCTACGTCGGGGGCTCCAGCTTTCACGGTAAGCTTATCGACTTGTGGCTCGCTTCTGGATCAGTACCCGAGATTCTAACGCTTATCTCTTGCCTCTTGTGCTGTGAAGAAACCTCGGACGTTGCTTACACTTCTTCTGGCCACGCCGACGCGGAAGACAATTCTGCGGATGCGTGGAGCCCGGAATACTCGCAGGAGTTCTCGCTACTGACATCGCTGCGAGAGCGAGAACGCCAGCTTCGACGCCAGCGAAAGCGCGCCAATGACGCAGCTGCTGTGGTGCGTATCGACGAGGAGATTGAGGCGCTGGTGAAGTGCAAGGCGTTGCTGAAAACCAACACAAAGCGGTAGGGCTGGACGATGCTCTACCCGTCGGGTTCTTGCAGGGTCCTCAAACGCCACACTACCGCCAGTTTACCAAGCAAGAACCCAGGAAGTGGTGTGGGATCAATAGCATCCGAGTTTTGCAAACAGCAGTCACAAGGCGTCGTCCTCACGGACCACACGAGCAGCGTAAGCGTCGGACGCGAGGATTAAAGCGCTAAGGTACGCCGACCGTTGTTGTGCAGTTCGTGAAACGGCTCACCGCGTCTTTCTTGCGAGTGCAACAGGCTATTTCCGTCAGCCCACGAAGCAAGAAGGCGCGGCAGTTGTTGGAACTCGCAAGCAGCAAGGCCGACCTGACGCACAGCGAGCTCGAGGCGCTTCATGGCAACGGCGGACCGCGAGGAACTTGCTCGAAGCCTCCTTGACCAAGCCAGTCCACTGCGCCTGAGGCGCCGCCACTCGATGAAGCATGGCGCTAGCCCACCGCGTTCTCATCTGCATAAGCAGGGCCCACGGCGTCTTCGCCCCGTGAATCCTGAGGAGAAGCTGCTGCAGCGCCGCGAGCAAGGCTGGAACGACCGCTTCTACTACGAGCCGCCGATCAACTCGAACAAGCTGCCACGGTCGGACCGCCCCGCTTCAATCAACGCCCATAGCCCCGTCGCGAAGGAGCGCAAAATCCGCGAGGAGCGCGCGCAGTATGCTGCCGCCGCATCGAATGGTAGCTTCCCGCGTTGATCTCTTCATGAGGATGACAAGTTAATCTGTTACTGTCGTTGTTCTGTCAGGGAAACCGGAAGGCAGACGCAAGGCAGACGTGAGCAGGAAGCCTCAACTGTCCAAGTTGATGCCTCTCGGCTCACTGGCGCGTCCACCGACGGTAGGCTCGCTTTGGCTCCATTGTTGCCACCTCCACTGCCTGATGCTCAAATTGTCGACTGTATCAGGAGACGCACGATGCGACTAAGGAGGAGAAGATCCGTTTCAAGGTGCTGAAGCTCATCGACGCTCGCGAGACGCTTCTGTACCAATTGAGCGCGCTGGTGCTCTGCACGCCGGTGCAAGAGTCGCCGTTCATGCCGTCGCGACCCACGGAGCCCCCTCGAAGTACGGGCGGTGGTAGCTCGGGGCGGCAGATGATCCGACCGAAGGCTGGGATGGTTCTGGCTGCCACGCCGAATGCTCGTTTCGGAGGTACCGGTGTAAGCGGCGGTGGAGCCATGACAAACGCGCGCGAGGCGACCAAGATGGCCCAGAAGCTCGCGATGGATCTCCAAGAAGTGGGCATTCAGTGCGTCGAAGCGCTGGTGGAGTGGATGCTGGAAGCTGGCGCCAAGGCCGAGTGAGTGCTTCTTCATCTCTGCCAACTGCGCTATAGCTGATACTCACCGCCTATGATTGCTGCTCGCGACAGGAAACCGCCTCCGTTCTTGTGGAGAGGACGCAACTACTTTCTCAAGATGTACAGCGACTTGGACTTCGCCGAAGCGGAGTTGAAGTCGCGCGGCGTGTGTCTCGACTGCTTCACACAGAAGAACCCGCTGCTCATCCGCCCCGAACAGAAGCTAGGGCGAGTTCTCGCGGCGCAGTCGATCATCAACGAGATGATCGAGATGTCAAGTGAGCCGGCGCCGCACGAAGTGCTCGCGCACTCGCCCAGTCTAACCAAGAAGACACCGGAACCGGGCTCGGAGAGGGGGACTGGCAGTCATGAGACTCTTCCCCACGACGCTGCCAGGCAAGACGTCGCGGCGCTTGACGCTATCAGTCTGTTGGCTCTTGAGCAGGAGGATCACCACGGCGGCAACAGCGAAAGCGAGCGTCGCAGCGAGTGCTCGGACCGATCGCAATCCGTCAACAGCGAGGCAGGAGACGGGAGCAACGAACCTCAGCCTGCATTTGGTCGAGATTCCTGTGAAGGTGTCAAAGACATCGCTGCCGAGCGGGATCCCGAGACAGAGGTGGAGCTCGTGACAATGCTCGACGAGAGTCTCAGCAACTTCGCCAGCTTTCGTCCACCGTTGAGTGGCGGTGTCAACAGCAAGGAGGTCGGTGATCAGGCGATACTGAGCTCACGCACGGAAGCGAGCAACCAACCGGCAGAGTACGAGGACAACAACTTTGACGAGGACGAAGGCGAATACGAGGACGGAGGCGAAGACGAAGCGGCTGTAGACGCTGATGGTGTGGGTACCAATGAAGGTGAGTCACCGAAGCAGCCTGAAGATGATGCAAAGGATGACGAGGAAGAGAGTAATCCTGCCGATGAGATCGCTGATCCCGACGAAGGCGAACAGGAAAGCGACGCGATTGAGCTACCTGGCTCTCCAACAACTGTCACAACCCGCGACGACGACGACGACGACAACGACAATCACATCCTCGATGAGGAAGTAATTGCGGATGACGAGCCGACCTCAGAGCAGCCTGCATCCGATCCTCTACAGCCAGCAAGCCCACGGCCACCAAGAGAGATCCTGCTGGATGAGCTCGGCAAGTGGGCGAGAGCTCCTCAAGCCCATAACTTGCTACTCGTCATCTCGACTGGATCGTTGGAGTGGGAGTCAGCCGACGCACTGGAGGCCGCAGTGCGAGCGAGCGGATCTCCTGTGCCATCGCTACAGAGCTCGATCCTATGGGCACTGACCGAGTCGTTGCTAGTGCCGCCGCACCCGCAGCTCCTGTCGTTCCTGAACAGCGATACGGCCCAGAAGCTCAGAGTGCGTGAGCTCCTGAATCGAGAGTGCTGCTTGGTCGTGGACAGTGTGTGCCGAGTGCTCGCGGATCTGCTTGAGCGCGCGCTTGAGAGCGAGAACCCTCTGATCTCGGAGATCGACGTGAACGAAGTGCTGGAGACCGCAGAGAGCGTCTTCCGCAGCCAAAAGGATGGCGTGTGGAAGTACGTTGGCGTGGCTACGAGTCTTCTCATGCCAGTCTACTTGGGAGATGTCAACGGTCAACGAGACGCTTCGTACCGGGGGTTGAGCGACCTCGTGAACGTTTTCTACCCGTACCTGACCAATACCCCGCGCGAGAAGCTCCCGCTGCTGTGGACGGCGCTGTCTCGCTTGCTTGCGCGGTACTCTCTGCGGCTGTGCGACCTGGCGCACCTGCTCGACCCGGCCTTGAAGAGCGTCATGCTGGTTGCTGCCGGTCTGAACGGCGGCAAGATCAGCGACTTCAGCGACGCGTTAGTGGATCCAGTGCCCGTCCCGAAGCTGACCCTTGTGTGCGAGCGCGGAGACGTCTTGCGCTCGAGCGTGGACGCTGTGTGGACCAAGCGCTTGTCGCTTCCTCCTGCCACACCACGCGGACCGGACCAAGTGTTCCCGTTCTTCCGCTCGTCGTTCGGTGAGAAGCTGGTCGAAGGCGTCAAGGTCGAAGAAGGAGAGGGTCGCGGACCGCTCAAGGAGTGGTTCTCGCTGCTTGGAGAGGAGCTTGTGGCCAAGTGGAGGCCACTGCCGCTGGACCTGTTGTCGATCAGCACCTCGGGCGACGACGAGCAGCTCGTCACGGTGGACGGCAACAAACTCGTGCTGCCAGTCTCTATAGCTCACATCGCTCGCCCTGGTCTCCGGGTGGAATGGGAAGTGACCGACGAGCTTGGAACTTCTGCTGGCGAGACCAAGGTCACCCGCATCATTAACAAGCAAGATACCTCCAGTCAACCCGGAAAGTTCCTGCTGGACCGCGGGGTGGCGCCGCAGTTGTTCTCAATGACGCACTTGCGGCTGGCGGAACCTCGAACCCCAGTGTTCGAGTATGTCCAAGCGTCCGAGAGTTTCTTCTTGAACGCGCAGACTGCTGACAGCCCCGATAACCGCCGAACGCTGACCTTCGTCGGCTGGTTCCTGGCGACGGCCATCACTCACAGCTGCTCGATCAATCTCTCGCTGCACTCGCTGGTGTTGACGCTGCTGCTGCGCCGCGACTACCACGTGACGCTCCAAGACGTTCGAGCGCTCGACCCGACGCTGTTCACGTCAATGGAGCAGGTCAAGGCCATGCCAGCGGCTGAGTTGGTGTCTCTGCTAGAGCTCGAAGGAGCTGATCCAGCGCTGACTGCCGACGAGTACGTCGCGTCGGTTGTCAAGTCGACCTTTGACGCCACGTCGGGCATTGCTTGGCAGTTGGATGCCATTCGACAAGGCTTTGAAGCTGTCGTGTCGCTCGACTTGGCCTTGAAGCTCGGTATTAGCGGCCAGGACTTGGCCGCGATCATCCGTGGCGGTAGTGAAGCGTCCGCGACTGGAGACTTCCGCATCGACGCCGTCTTCCGGATCGCTGCCGACGCGGACTTCACCGCTTGCCGACCACTACATCGCGGGTTCTGGCGCATTGTGAACGCGTTTGAGCCGCTGTTGAAGCGGAAGCTGGTCAAGTTCATCACGGGAGTGGACACGTTGCCGCTGCCTGGGACCGAGGTGCGTCCGTCGACGCACAAGTGGATCACTTGGTTGGATGGACCTGACAGAAGAGCCTAACGTCGTTGCTGATGAGCAGTTCCTGCGCATCGAGATGCCGTTCCCGTCGCTCTCGGCCTCGGACCACGCCAGGAGCCTGCAGATGCTCCCTCAAGCTCATGTACGTTGCTGAGACTCTCGATGTATCCATGCTCGGCTACTTGATCCACTCACTGTTGCGGCCTCTAGACGTGCGACAACACGCTCGAGCTGCCCCATTACTGGAAGGCGCTATGCTTCCAGAGCGGACAGGAGGATGGCGCGGACAATGAAGCGCTCGAGGCGGCGCTGGGCGATCTGCTGGCCAACAAGCTGCAGACCGCGATCGAGTACTCGGAGGGCTACGGGCTGGACGGGACGTCGGGCGTGGTACTTCCAGGCGTGGGCCTCGCGTCCCACGGATCAGAAGAGGACGCGATCGAGAAAGAGGAGAGCTACGAGTCGCTGGACCTGCCTGCCCTCGGCAGCGGTGGTGAAGACCAGGACGCACCAGTTGATGAAGCGGCGACTCGATTGTCAGAGGAGAAGACTTTGGGCGTCGAGATGCCAACAGCTTCAGGTGAGACGGAGGGAGACGGAGACCCTGAGCGTCACCAGGATCTTGAAGACCTTGGAAATCATGAGGACCCCGAGCGTCACGAGGACGTTGGAGTCCTTGGAGACCATGAGCAGCAGCAGGAAGCACTCCTGGCGTCGGCAACGGCCCGACGGGAGGAGTCGTACGAGGAGAACGACTGGGAGGAGGAGGGCTGACGTTGGTCCGCATTGAACACGTCAGCGTTGTTCACACGTCGCAGGCGGCTTTTGATGGGTGGTTCAGAGGTCCGTCGAGCAACCTTAGTGACCTCAGTGGTCTAGTCGCAACATAAGCGGGCAGTCATTTTTCAACTCAGCTCCGTCTCACTGTGCTTCAGAATCCCATTTCATCCACAAAATACCGAAACCATTCCCGAATGGTTTGTAAAAGGTTGCGCGAAAGTTGCGGCAAACGCGGGTCTTTGTGTCCCCGCACTCCCGCCGCGGGAGGAAACCGGCGTGGCCTGCCCTCCGATCATCTCGTCACCCTGGCCGAGACCGCCGCCGCCGCATCTTCCCGGCGCCCTGGGCGACGTCCCGGGCCCGCGCGGTCCCTCCGAGACGCGCACTTTCCTTCTGCCCCTGCGCAGCCAACGTCCGGCGCTCGGCGAGCTCTGCAGCAAGCGATGACCAGCCGGCAAGAGGCCGCCCTGGACGCGCAGCTGCGGCTGGCGCTGCGCCACCTGCGGCTCGCGCACAAGCTCGCGGCGGCCGGCAGCGCTCATGCGGACTTGGCGCTCGGCGTTGAGCAGCTGGCCGCGGGTGTTGACGACCTGCTCGCGAGTCTGCAGCCCGCGAGCGACACGGAGAGCGACTCGGTCGTTGGCACTGGCGATGAAGACGCCGTCGACCTGGCCGACCACGAGGACCAGTCGAAGCACCAAGAGCTGATGCGCTTCCCGCCGCCGCCGCCCGTTGCACAGCTCGAGGCCGCGGGCAGCGCGAGCGACTGCGAGTGGCAGTCGACTGGCGCTTCGGCGGGAGCGCAGCAGCCGTCCGTATGGTCGGGTTTCTACAACAAGACGCTGCGCGAGCGCTCGGACGTGCTGGCGCTCATGTACCCTCACTTGCTGCGCCTCAAGCACCTTCAGCCGGCCGCGTCTTCCGCCTCCACGCCGGCGTCGGACACGACTGGAGCGCCTAGCGACCTGGTGAACAAGCTGGGTGAGCTGCCGCTGCGCACGGCCAACCTAATGATCGAGAACTGCATCGGCACGATCGGCCTGCCGCTCGGGCTCGGACTCAACTTTGTCGTCGACGGCGCCAGTCTGTCGGTGCCCATGGCGGTCGAGGAGCCATCGGTGGTGGCGGCCGCGTCGAGCGCCGCCAAGCTCGTGGCGGCGGCGGGCGGCGGCTTCCGCACGGCCACGACGGGCAACGTCATGACGTCGCAGATCCAGTTGGTGGGCACGCCGGACATGGCGGCGGCTGCTCGCGCCATCGCCGCGGACCGCGAGCGCCTGCTGGACTTTGCCAACACGACGCTGTGCGCCAACATGAAGAAGCGCGGAGGTGGAGCGGTCGACATCTACTGCCGCGTGGTCAGCGCTCGGTCGAGAGCCAAGCAGACGGCTCGCTGGCGGCAGCACCAGCACCAGCTGAGCGACGACGATGACGGCATCAGCAGCGACTACTGGTACGCGTTCGCCGACTCGAACGGCGACGAGCAGTTCGTGGCGTCCGAGGCGGACGAGGAGGTCGAGTTCCTGGTCGTGCACGTCGACGTGGACGTGTGCGAGGCCATGGGCGCCAACATGGTCAACACGGTGGCCGAGGGGCTGGCGGGCGAGGTGGCGCGGCTCGCGCGCTGCCGCCGCGTGGGCCTGCGCATCCTGACCAACCTGTGCGTGCAGCGACGCGCGCTCGCCACGTTCGACATCCCCGTACGCCGGCTGGGCTGGAAGGGTGTGGACGGCGAGGACGTGGCCGGCCGCATCCTGGACGCGTCCAACTTCGCGGCCGTGGATCCGTTCCGCGCCGTGACGCACAACAAGGGCATCATGAACGGCGTGGACGCCGTGGCGCTGGCCACGGGCCAGGACTGGCGTGCCATCGAAGCCGCGGCGCACTGCTTCGCCTCCCGCTCGGGCCAGTACACGTCGCTGTCTCGCTACGAGGTCGTGACGTGCGACGAGACGGGCGAGCGCGTGCTGCGCGGCAGTATGGAGCTGCCCATCGCCGTCGGCTCCAAGGGCGGCGCGCTGCAGACGCACCCGGGCTACGCGGCCACGCACGCCATCCTCAAGCACCCGAGCGCGCGGGAGCTCGCCGGCATCATGGTAAGCGTCGGGCTGGCGCAGAACTTTGCTGCTGTTCGAGCCATCGCCGTCACGGGCATCCAGCAGGGCCACATGGCGCTGCACGCGCGCAACATCGCCGTGGCGGCCGGCGCGCCTAGTGAGCTCGCGGCCGAGGTCTGCAGCTACATGCTGGGCCGCAAGAGCATCAACGTCGAGACGGCGCGCGAGTACCTGCAGGCACACGCCGTGTTTGCCGAGATCCACCAGAGCAGCAGCGGCAGCGCGTCGTCCTCTCCACTGGGCTCGCCGGTGGCCAACGCGGCGCCCGTGCCGTCCATGTTCTACGTCGAGCTGGTGATCCCGCGCTTGGAGCACAACGTGAGCCTCAACATCGCGTTCGAGGCCATCCACAAGCGGCCGCAGTTCATCGCCATCACACCGTCGCCGTCGGCCTCAAGCTCGGGATCGGGATCGGACGCGGCGGCTGTGCCGCTGACGACCATCCAGCGGCAGCTGCTCGGCTACAAGGGGTACAACCAGCTCGAGAAGATGTTCCTCTTCCTCGAGTCGCTGCGCTCCATCGTGCAGTCGACCGTGGAGCAGCAGCAGCAGCAACAGGAGGACGGCGAGCCGACGGCCATGCTCGTGTCGCAGTCCAACCTGGCGCTGCAGAACAAGCTGCAGCTGCTGTCCATCCTGACCAACATCATCGCGTACCGACTCATGGAGGTGCGGCCGCAGCCTGTGCGCGTCTTCATGCAGGACATGCTGCGCTGCAGCGCCAGCGGCGACGTGCGGGAACTTTTGGCGCGCGTATCCCCGGACGACGAGGTGCTGGCCATCGGGCTACCGCTCTTCGTCGCGCTGTGGCAGGTGCTGCACTACCACATTGAGCAGGACGTGCCGTTCCCGCTGCTGCGCGAGCGCCTGGTGGGCGAGCAGCGCCGCCTGCTACAGAACATTGTGCGCAGCTACGAGCTGAGCCGGCTGACCGACCAGGAGCTGAGCAGCGGCAGTGGTAGCGAGGCATCCGGCGTGGAGCAGACGGACGAGGACCGCGAGGCGCAGTTCCTCGAGTACGTGGCGGTGCAGACCAAGCGGTGGCAGGCGACCATGCTGCTGCTGATAGACTCGGTGGCGCTGGCGCCGGAGCTCGTGACGCCCGCGCGCCTCGACTTCCTCGTGCGCGTCGGCGAGTACATGGAGTGGGAGGGCACGATCGCGCACGACCTGGCGCGCTTCCGCCGCGACATGACGGAGCGCGTGCCCAACGCCTTTCTCTTCTGGCTCGCGCAGCGCGGCGTGGCCTTCGCGGACGTGGGTGACGCGCACGTGGCCGCCTTCCGCAAGCTAGCGGACGCATTGGGGGCCGACAAGTGGGCGAGCGTGACGGCCGACAGCGCCTCCTCGTGGCCCTCGTCCGCCTTCTCGCTGCCCGCCGTCGAGCGCGTCACGGGCCTCATCCACCAGATCTACGGCGCGCGCGGCAGCCGCGGCTCGCGCAGAGAGTCCTTCTGAGCTCTGAGCGCGTAGAGGTAGCTATTAGCAGTAGCTAGCAGTTGCCAGTCGAATCAATGTCGCGCGACTGCGCTCTTGTTGTTGTCATGGCTGGTCGTCAGTCGTCAGCTGCTCCAGCACCACGTACGCGACCGCGTAGTCCCCGTCGTGGGACAAGGACACGTGCGGCTCCTGTCCGTAGCATGAGCGTCATTGTCAGTGGCTTGGCCTGTCCATAGATCACATTCAGCGACAGCCGCACCGCGAGTCGGAGCTCTTGTGCCCGCCGTGCGGCTTCACCCGACAGGTCGAGGCGCAAAGCGCGCTCCGGCGAGTTGGTGGCCACCTCAGGAAGCGCCGGATGCGTCTCCCGGGCTCGGATTGACCCCTTGGTGACGCGCATCTCTGGGAAGAGCACGCGGTGGCCGTGGAAGGCCTTGAAGGCGGCCTCCTTGACGGCCCAGCGCGAGGCCAGGAACGCCGCGCGGTCCTCCGGCCGGCGTGCGCGCAGCTCGACCGCCTCCGCCGGGTGCAGCGCACGGCGCAGGAAGCGCTCGCCGAAGCGCGCCAATGTGCGCCGGAAGCGCGGCACGTGGGCCACGTCCACGCCGACGCCGAAGACCCGCGAGGCAGGTGGCGGCGGCATGTTCGCTTGACTTTGGGCTGCTCCGTTTTGCAGGTTACCGTGAGCCACAAAAAGGCGCTGTGCACCGTGAACCACATAAACAATGTAGGTGAGGTTATTTTATTTCGAAGGCTCTCACTTGGGATCATATCATATCTGGAAGGTAGATTGACACAATAGGATATAATCCCTTTCAATTTACTTCTTTAGGCTCTTAGAGCCTATAATTGTGGTCATTCTGCCTGCTTTCCGCTCATAAATAGGCATAAGATCGTGAAGGAAAGTCAACATTAGGTGCTTGGATATCAGCGGAAAAGGAACCCATGCGCACCCACAGCCTCACCTGAATGGATTCTGGGACTGGGATTGGGGCAGCATATCACTGATTTTTTTCTGCGGGCCTGTGGGTTTCAGGCACACTTTGGATTCTGTCGGCTCGAACGATCGTGCAGCTGTCGGTATAGTAAAGGCCAGTCAAATCCCCCCGAGGTCCAAGAACAAAATGGTGCTGTCGGTCAAGAAGATGCTCGCGGTGGCGGCCGTGGCGACGGCGCTGGCCGCGATCGCGGACGTGCAGCCGACGCAGGCGCTGCAGATGGGCGGCCCGCACCACCACCCGCACCACCACCGGCGCCAACACGCGGCGCAGGCGGCGCCGGTCAAGGAGCTGAGCGGCGACGACGTGTCGGCGGACCTGGAGGAGGGCGACAGCGCCGAGATCGACTTTTCGCCGAGCGAAGAGGCCGAGCTGGACATGTCGGGCGACGACGCGTACGACCTGGACTACTCGGGCAGCGACGACTTGGCGATGGACTACTCTGGCAGCGGCGAGTTCGAGCTCGAGTTCATCGGCAGCGGTGACCTGGACGTGTTCGTGGGCAGCGACGAGGACGCCGACGTGGACCTGTACGACGACGACAGCGTGGACGTGGTCGCGGGGCCGAACGACGACGTGGACGTCGAGGGCAGCGGCCCGCTGTACATTGAGGGCTCGGCGTCGCTGTCGGACAGCGAGGAGTTCGACGGGGACGTGTACATGGAGGAGGGTAGCGTGGACCTGGAGATCGACGACAGCGAGGACTACGAGCAGGACCTCGAGTTCGGCGACGAGGACGTGGTGGACGAGGTGATCGACCTGCCGGCCGGCGCCAAGCAGGTGCGGCTCCGCGTGCACCGCGGCGACATTGACCTGGAGATCATCCGCGAGTCGTCCACGACGCTCAAGGACGCCATCAAGACGCACGAGCAACCGGCCAAGAAGGAGCGCAGCCACAAGAAGGAGCAGAGCACGACGGACACGGCGCCAGTCGCCGCCGCCGCCGCCACGACCACGGAGACGACCGAGTCGTTCGCCGCGCAGGCTGAGGCGTGGGTCGAGGACAACGCCAACAAGCCGGCGTTCTTGGCGGGCGTGGGCGTCGCGGCCGCGGCCGTGGTGGGCGTGGCCGTGGTGGCCATCAGCCGCAGCCGGAAGCGCGCGGTCGCCCGCTCGGTGCTGGCCAGCGGCGTGGACGCCGAGGAGGTCGAGGTGGTCCAGGAGGACGCGCCGGCCGAGTCGGACGACGACGAGTCGAGCAGCGACGAGGAGGCCACGGGCGACGCGCTGACGGAGGAGGACGCGGCGCAGGACAAGGCCAGCGTCGTCGAGGGATCGGTCTAAAGCGTCGGGTCGGGTCGGTGGCCGTTGGCTGTTCCGTGCTGGGCGTCGCACCAAGGCGGCGTGAACGGACGGCAGCAGAGCGGGCATGTCTTGCATGACGGGAGCAGGGAGAGACCAAGGCAGCAGGAGAGCTCGTGGCTGTTGGCGGGAGCAATACCAGGACGTCGCCCCTCCCGTGGATGTTACACCGGTAATTTTATGGCTGCTTATGTGAGGAGTCGCGTGAGATCTTCCGCATTTGAAGCAGGTCATCCCTCCCGTTGGCAGGAGCCGGTAAAAACCTCCATGAATGCATACCTCACGTTTCAAGATAGTGGATCACTGGGGGTACAGTTTTGAGAATCGATGCGGAACCCGAAACGGCGTGGGTACATTCCACTTCAAGTTGCACTAAAACTGCGCTTCATGATGTGCGATAAGAATACCCGCCCAGGATGCGCCAACGTAATCTTTTGTGTCTCGATCCCCTCGGCCTTGGCCCTGCTAACCTGGCATCGCCATGGCGGCGGCGCACAGGCAGCTCGTGCACGGCCTGGTGGACCGCAGCCACGAGCGCGTGGTGCAGACCAAGGCGGGCCAGCGGCTGCACCACATCCTGAGCGACGGCGAGCACTTGGCAGCGGCCCACAGCACGAGTCTCCCGCTATTACCACCGCATATCACGCCTGGCGGTGTGGCGCCCGCGCTGGTCTACAATGCACGCACAAACGAGAGGAGAGCGCGCCAGCTAGAGGCTGGGAGCTCGAGCTCCAAGGCGAGCGAGCCCTTTATCAAACCGCGAAGACAGGGTGTGATGGCGGCGGCAGCGTCAGTCGATGAGCTCCTTAAGCCCCAAGCATCGTCACAGGAGCAGTTCTTAGCGTACACTCAGCAGAAGAGCTATCGCTCTGGCGGGTTACGGCCGAGCGACCGGCGGCAGGGCGTGCTGCCCAAGGCCAAGGACCTCCACAAGCTGGTTGTGGCGATGAATGCGGAGCAGGAGCAGGCGCACGAGTCCGCCAAGACCAAGTTGGCTAGAGCATTGGCCAAGCTGCGCGGCCATGGTGCGTTCCTGCAGGCTCGAGAGCTCCAGCCGCCGCCCACGCCGGCACTTAGCGAGATCAAGAACCCGCACTTGGCGTTTCTCGAGTTCCGGCGGCAAGGAGCGGAGATCGACACCAGCCACCACCGCATTCACCCGTAAGGCTCGGACGTTGTCTGGCATGTAATGTAAGTCACCTCCTAGACTGACGGTCTGTATGTGATACAGGAGCGCGGGGCTTGAGGACGGCAACACGACCGCCAAGATCCCCATCCGCTTCGGCGACCAGGTCTGCTTGCTATCATCAGCGTCGCATCTCCCGCTGGCCATTGGGTCAGACGGACGCAGCTGCACCGCCGAGAGCACCGCCGTGGGTCCTCATATGACGTTCACAATCGTCGACTTCTGCCGTCCGTCGCGGCAGGACGAGCTGACTGTGCACGACGCCTTCTGGCTGCGCATCGACTCTTCAGCTCTACATGACACCGCTGGCATTGGCCACCACGAGGAAGGAGACGACCTGGCGTCGCTGCTGGTCGACACGAGCCACTACTTGGGCTGTCCGGGGTGGCTCGACACAGAGTGCACAGCACAAGCCAAGCGCCGACGAAGAGGCAGAGCAGGCGAGGAACGGCCCAAGTTGTTCCGCTTGGTGGCGATGAAGGCGTCGACGCCGTCGAGAGCTTACTACGGCGACGACGAGGCCACTCGGGAGTTTGCGATGGAGACGAACGAGCACGTTGTGCGCCTCGCTCGCTGGCGGTTTGTGGCTCTCCAGCAGCAGCAGCAGCAGCAGCAGGTCCAATCGTCGACTGGAGATGTCAACGACGCACTGCTCAACTGCTCTGAGGTGCAGCTGACGCAGGACCACCACTTCGAGCTGAGCTACGACGCGTCGCAGCTGCGAGGCGTCTGCCGTCCAGGCTCCAGACGCAGTCGAGAGCGCGAGGCTCGGCCTCCAACAGGAGCAGACGACGGTGTGAGACAACCACGGAAGAGCAAAGCCGTCCCGCTAGATCGCATCTGGCAGGTGCGGCTGCTCCGTCGACAGGCTTCGCCCTCAAGGAACCCAACGCGCGGCTTCATAGCTGAGGCTGAAGCTGAGGGGGACGACGACGACCCGGCCGTTAAGTGGCTGAGAGAGAAGCAGGCCGTCGTGGCTCGCAACGGGGAGAAAGTGGCGAGCAAGATGGGGCTGGCGCAGCTCGCGCGCGAGCAGTTCGAGCGTGTGGCGGCCGAGAGCAACGGCAAGCTCGCCATGATCGAGCAGCACAAGGCGCAGCGCGCGAACGCGTACTTTGGGCAGCTCTTGCACGCATCCACGGACTCCGTGAAGGGTTCAAGTCCGTCAAGGAAGGCGGAGCGGACGCGGCTGCCGAATCTCCGGCAGTGATAACGATGGACTGTGGTCGTGAACGTCTATTGTGTGTAGATGGCATGGCGTCCGTCCCGGCAACAAACATGGCGACGCGCTCACGCCACCTGCTTCTTCTGCTTGCGCTTCTCGCGCTTCCGCTTCTTGCGGTTCTCTCGCTGGGCCTCCGACAACCGCTTCCGCTTGGTCCCCGCCGCGTCAGCTTGGCCACAAGCCTCGTTGTCATCGGCGGTCTCCTGGCCAGCCGCCTCCTCAGTCTCGCTGCTATTGATGGGAGCATCACCGCGCTCAAAGTACGCGACGAAGAAGCCGTTGGTCTCGTCTTCCAGGCCGTTGGCACGCACCAACTTGCTGGCTTCTTCAGCTCCAAGACTCCCTGCCACCTCGACACCTCGACGGGTCCACTTCTGGAGACACGGACGTAGTCGGAAGGGCCTCGCCGCTGCTCGGTTGGCCGGTGACTCTAGCGCCGCGACGACCACGTCCTCGTTCTCCTTCTGGAAGATGGAGCACGTCGAGTAGACGACGCGCTCGACCTGCGGGAAGGAGAACGCCTTGAGCAGTGCCTGCAGCTGGAAGTCGGCCAGCGACTGCAGCCGCTTGGCCACGTCCTCCTCGTACTCGTCGGCTCCTGGCTCGCCTACCTGCTCCTGTCTCGTGCTCGCGATGTCCAGCAGGTGGTCCAGCCGGTTGTTCATGCCCGAGCCAGAGCACGACGGGTCCAGCAGGATGCTGCGCACGTTGACGTACTTGTCCTCGCCCGGGTCCACGTCCAAGAAGCTCTGGAGACACGGCTCGACGATCTTGTCGGCTCCCGCGAGCTTCATCCGCCGTCGCAACAGGTCCAGGCGCTTAGCGGACCGGTCGAACGCGAACACGCGGCGGGATGTGGCTCCTTCCCCGCCTTGTTGTTCGTGCTGCTGTTCGAGAAGCATCGCGACGTGGCTCGTCTTGTTACCAGGCGCGGCACAAGCATCGATGACGTCGCCTTCTTTGTCCAGAGCATCGACATCGCCGCGCTCGCCGTGCAGCACGAAGGCCGGGAAGCAGCTGGCCTTGTCCTGCAGCACGAGCTTGCCGTTCTTGACGAGCAGGTGCTCGTGCAGCTCGGTGCCTGGCGGTAACACGAGCAAGTCGCGTACATGGTGGTCGTCCTTGGCGTCCGGGAACTCGCTGCGGAAGCCCTGGACGTCCTCGGCCGTCGCGAGCAGCGTGTTGACACGGACATAGCGTGGTAGAGCGCCCGCGTGCTTGCGGTTCTCCTCGGGCAGCAGGTCCTCGTTGTTAGCCACCTTGGCCTTGATCTTCATGCGGACAAGAGCGGCGTGAAGCGCCGTTTGGTGCTTCATGAGCTCCTTCTTGACGCGGCCGCCGCCCTGCACCTTCTGGCGGCCGAAAAGCAGGTCGTAGAGCGCCACGTGGAGCAGCGGCAGGCCCTCGAGCTGCTTCTTGGGCGGCTGCAGAGCCGGCACGGCGGCCAGCAGCGCCGTCAGCAGCGGCTTGTAGCGCAGCGTCTCGCACACGAGCGCGAACGAGCTGCGCTTGTGTACCACCTCGTCCGCGTACGCCAGGCTCTTGAGCCCGCCCTGGCGCCGCTCTAGGCGCTGCAGCAGCGCCGCAGCCTCCTTGTACAGCTCGCTCATGGCGACGAGTGCTTGGAGGTCGCGTTGGTGGTCAAAGGTGCGGCTCAAGGCTGGTGGTGGTCGCTGGCTGTGCTGTAGTATCCAGGTTAGGGACGGGGTAAAAGACTACAGTGGGAATCTGTAAATTATTCTATGCGAGTTCAAAACTTTAACGAGTCGAAATGGTACTACAAACCTAATTGTATTGCATGGGGTAATAAAATATATGTGACTTGTTTGACCACCATGGGGTTTAATATCTGTGACTTCTGTGAGCTATTCAGATGGAGATGCGGCAGCGCTGGCGGCGCGCGAGCTGCAGCACCTGGGCGGGCACCAGTGCGCCTGTAGCCGCATCCGCGGGCTCGAACTGGTTGCTTGCGAGCGCGCTGCAGCATCCGACGCGTGAGGTGAGACTTGTTCATGCACGGAGAGAAATCTGACAGCTTACAGGTACTGGAGCTCTTGGAGCTGGCTGATTGAGGTCGGGATGACGCCGACGAGTGCGTTGCGGTCAAGGCGGAGTGACTGCAGTGCCGCGAGTTGCGACACTGATTCGGGGACGATGCCGGTGAGGAAGTTGGCACTCAAGTCGCTGCGAGGGGATGGCAGGGGCGGCGCAAGGTCAGCCTAATGGGAACGAAAGCGCTACGCCGAGAGGAGCACGCACAGCTCCTGTAGAGCGCCGAGACCCGCGCGAAAGAACTCTGGCGGGAGGAAGCCGACCAGGTTGTTGTTGGCCAGGCGGCTGGTCAACTGCGTCAGTTTGTTCCCGTACGATCAGCTAACAGCGACGAAGGTGCGCTTACATTGCCTGGATGCGCTCGTGCCGATCGCACACAATGCCGTACCACTGCAGGACCAAGCAGCAATATGGAAGAGGTAAGATACATGTGGCATCCGGACTCTGGACGACTAGAAGCTCCTACCGCGTCCAGACACGGGTCGCTCTGCTCGTTCTGGACGTCCCACGCGGTCGCCCAGTCGCGGCCATCCGTCGCCCAGAAAAGCAGCTTGAGCGCCCCTCGCTCCGTCCGCGAGACCGCTTGTGCGCATAGCAGTAGTAGTGCAGCGACACACAGCACGAAGCGAGGCACCGCGGCGCGCACCATGGCGGCAAAAGTCAATATGGCGTGTTGAAGTTACCGCCAAAAATAGCACCCCCGTACTAGTACCTGTGGGAACCTCACAACGCATAATTATTCATTTTGAATCGCCTTCCAAATTGGTAAAATATCACAAAAGAAAGTTGCAAATTGATCTGGATTTGGTCCAGGGTGCTTCCTGGATAATCCAGAGCACGCTCTTGGCTCCATACAACACATCTGGATATATTTGACTGTAAATAATAAAACTGCACCCAACGTGTTTTCATCACAACCAAGGCGACCAGAGGACCGGACGCTCCAGGAGGACGATGCTGCTGGAGAAGCCGGCGGCCGTGCGGCACGAGAACAGCTCGGGCACAGGTGCGTACACTGCTACGTACTCGCAGCTCGCTCCAGGTGGCCACTCGGTCTCTGTGGACGCTGTGAACGGCGCTGACAGCCTCGTGTCTCGTCGTTCAGCCTGCGCCATCTACGGCATCGACGCGCACCCGACGCAGCGACTCGTGGCCACTGCAGGAGGAGGTACGAACGCGTTTATGGGGGTCATATCAATGAGCTAGAGGGACCCACTAGTTCGTTGTATGGCTGACAGACAACCTGGTGAAGCTGTGGTCGCTGGCGCCGGCGGGTCCGGACGCCGTGGCCACGTTCGAGCTGCTGGCGACGCTGACGTTCCACGAGCAGGCGGTCAACTGCGTGCGTTGGGCGGGTCACGGGCGGCTGCTGGCCTCCGGGTCGGACGACCAGCTGGTGCAGCTGTACGAGCTGCAGCCCGGGCCGCCGGCCCCGGTCCCTTTCGGCTCGCACGCTCAGCCCAACAAGCAGAACTGGGGCCGCTGCGCCACGCTCAAGCGCCACACGATGGGTAATATCGCCGCTGGTATAGTGAATGCAAGTCAAAAGCGAGGAGCTCACGAGTCTTATTTGACTTTGCAGAGGTGCAGGACGTGGCGTGGTCGCCGGACGACCGCATGCTGGCCACGTGCAGCATCGACAACACGATTCTAGTATGGGACGTCGGCGTCGCGGGCGTCGCAGAGGTCATGACGCAGCCGCTGCACACGCTCGCGGGCCACAACGGATGGGTCAAAGGCGTCGCGTGGGACCCGGTCGGCAAAGTATGTCCTTCACTCTCAAGTGACTTGACAGGAGGCGAAGACACCAGGAGGACTGATCGCGCGGCTCCTCTGTTGATGCAGTACCTGTCGAGCGCCGGCGAAGACAAGACCGTCCGCATGTGGAGAGTCGAGGACTGGCAGGTGATGGAGCGCCTCGCTCTCCTCCCATTCCAGCTGCTTGATGGTCTAACTGGGCAGCTTGCACCAGGCGGCGGACGTGGTGAGCGAGCCGTTCGAGGCGTGCGCGTCCAAGTCGCACTTCCGGCGGCTCTCGTGGTCTCCGGACGGGTCCGTGCTGTGCGCCACGCACGCGTTCAGGTCCAAGAAGAATATTGCGGCGCTGCTGAACCGCGCGACGTGGACGGACGACGTCAAGTTCGTGGGCCACAAGGGCGTCGTCACGTGCGCTCGCTTCAACCCCAAGCTGCTCGGTGAGTCCACGCTGCCCGATCTGCCTTGACGCCTCGACCTCAAACTGTATACTATCTTCTAGTCACGACGGACGACCCGGACAAGGAGCATGCGTGCTGCGCCATCGGCGGCGAGGACGCGACCGTCAGCGTCTGGCTCGCGCACCTCGCTCGACCGCTCGCAGTGGTCAAGAACTGCTTCGACGCGCCAGTGACGGACCTGTCGTGGTCGCCCAACCGGTCGCTGCTGCTCGCCTGCGGACTCGACGGGACGATCTGCTGCTTCCAGTTCGAGGACGACGAGATCGGCGCGCCAATCTCGGACGCCGAGCAGAGCAAGCTGCTCCAGGCAAAGGTGCGCCACGACATTGGGTGTGACTAGTGGTCAATGCTTACCACCTTGGCTGTAGTATGGCTCGCGTGCAGGCATCACGCTCGCGTCGACGCTGGTAGAGAACCCGATCCAACTACAGGTACCTAGCTGACCCGCCAGTATTCAAGCCGCGACCTTGCGCTAGTATTGACTGATGTCTTGTATGGGACGCAGCTTGAGGAGAGCACATCCAGTCCGTCGATGCAGGTCGTGAAGCCGCCGACTGTGGTGATGACTGGCACTGAACCGCAGCGTCCGACTGTGCTGGTTCCCAAGAAGAAGAAGCTCGCACCTACCGTGGTGACAAGCCAGCCTTCTACGGACTTGGAACCATCAACCGGGAGCAAGAGCGACAAGAAGCGCATCGCTCCTCTCCTCATGGAGTCGGATCCTGGAGCACTGGCGATGAACGCCGCGTCCTCCAAGAACAACATCCGCAACATTCTGTCGCCGATGGTGCCGTCTCCGACCGCTGCGGACGCCAATCTGATGGCTTCGCGGCTTGAACCGCAGCCTTCGTCGGGTTCTTCAGCTCTAGTTGAAGCGCATGTTGTCCCAGTTCGACACAAGGCTGGAGGGAACCTCACCTCATTAGCTGAAGCTCCGAGGGAGAACGGGTCGAATGGGAAGTCTGAGGCCAAGAAAGCAGCAGGAGACGGCGCGTCACTCAAGCGGAAGCGCGATAGTGAGCGCTCAACCACGCCGCTGGCCGCGCCAAAGACGAGAGAAGTGACAGCGCAAGTCCCCAAGCTGCTGAACGAGAGGTTCGCTGCCATCACCACTCGAGGTTGTTGGACGCTTCGTCACTGACTCTCACTATGGCTGTCCTGGTTCAGTTCGAGTGGCGGGTGGACAAGTACCGAGCCGCTGCTGCCAGAGTTCCCTCTTCGCCTCCAGTTCGCTGTCGACGTCAGCACGGAGCTGGCGCCGCGTGCTCGTGGCCGTCGAAGCCAAGGTACTGACGCCAAGGCGGCGCCTAGAGTGTCGATCGAAGTCGCCGTCCACAACCTCAAGAACCCGCAAGCCGACGAGATCATCGGTGCGTTAAGTTTGCCAGGCTACTTCATGCTGCGGAGCTGTCTAACCTGCTCGTGACTCGGTCGGTCCACCAGAAACAGGTCCGGCGTTCTCGACGATCACGTGCAGCGAAGGCAGCAGCATCAAGTGGATCGACCGCATCGCTGGCCGCGCAGTGTGTGCAGTCGGGAACGCCGCCTTCTGCGCCGTCGGCGTGTCTAACGGCGACTTGTACGTCCTGAGTCTCACCGGCCGTCGCCTCTTCCCGTGCATCGGTACACCTCTCTCTACCAGTGGATGGCTTGCGTTGGATGACCTCACGGGACTGACTATGGTGCCCGCCTATAGCGCTGGGAAGTGCCATCTCGGTGATAGAGTGCAGCCCAGTCAAGTCGCCGTATCTGCTGGTGGTCCTGTCGTCCGGAGCCTGCAAGATCTGGAACATCGAGACGCGGAGGCTGGCGCTGTCGGACACGATCGAGACCATCACACACGTGAGTTGTCGGCTCTATTGTTTTTGTCCTCTACTCTCTTTTAGTGCCGGTCTGATGGGCTTCGATGTTGAACCAGGTCACGTCGAGCGAGTACCCTCGACTGACGCTGCTTCGGTGCCAAGTGACGAGCAAAGGGCAGCCGATCATCACGTTCGCCAAGTCGAATCCGGATGCCAAGGGCGGCGCCAGCCTCGTCTCCTTCACCTTTGACTCAGCCATGGCGTCCTGGTACGTCGTGCTCCCGTCTAACTCTCAGAATGGAGCGGTGAGCTCACTTGTCACTCCTGTTCAGGATGCGCGTGGCGGACGACACGTTCTCCTTCTCCGACTTCACGTCGGCCCTATCAACGGACGCCGTCACACTCAACAGTGTCCCGGTACGGAGTCTACAGTAGTAGCTGAGCACTTGTACCTCGTCCGTCACTTATCCTCTGGTGGTTATGTTCCTCTAGACTGGTCCGCTGCGCCGGCTTCAGAATGCGTCCGGCTACAGTCGAGCGCACCGCGGGAGCGTCTCGGCCATGCTGGGCAGCATGTCGGACGCGCTGATGCAGCGGAACGTCACGCGCTCGCACTTGGAGCACCAGATCGCGGCCGCGACGGTCCTCAAGAGCTCGGCAGAGTACCGATACTGGTACGCAGGTCGCTCTTCATCCATTGACGGATTTGTTGTGGTCGTGGCTCATACTCAAGTGCGTCAATGTAACTGCAGGACCCGAGCGTACGTCAAGTTCCTCACGCAAGACGAAGACGTGGCGCGGCTGGATGACTTGTGCGCCGACCTGATGGGTCCCTTCCACGCGTACGTTCGCTTCAACTCGTCGATCGCTCGAACTTGACGGTACCCAAGGTCTTACGATGCGTTGCAGGTCGACTAGTTGCTCCAACGGCACTGCGTTGACGACGGGGAGCGGCGGATGGGATCCGATGGTGCTAGTACGTGCTGTTGACCGGTTGGTGTCATTCAAAATGATTCTAACGCGTTGGGTTTGTACCAATCAGGACATGGAGAAGCGCGAGGTGTTGAAGACGCACGTGCTGCCGACGATGGCGGCGAACCGCAGCCTCCAGCGCGTCGTGACTAAGTTCCAGCTCATGCTGAGCGAGATCGATGAGCGTGAGAGGGTTGGCGACGGTGTTCAAGAGGAGGCGACTGCGGTAGACCAAGCGTCGTAGAGCTTGTGGATACGCTGGGAATGCAAGAACCAGCTGGGTGGTCGAGCCCGTGATGAAGACCACGAGCCGTTCGTGGCTGCTTCTGTTGTTCCTCACAGTCCGCGCGTCTAATTCAGCAGGTGAGGGGTATTTCCGTCGTCGGCTGTGCTTTCGTGCCTCCCAACGCAGTAGAAGAAGCGGAAGGAAGGGAGTTCGTCGGACTCCCGAACTCGTTCAACATGAAGAGCGCGCGGGTCGAGTGTGAGTCCAGAAGGCGGCCTCGACGACGCCAGAATCGGCCAAGGTTCGACTCGACCTGTCTGTCCATACTGAGTGCCAGCCTCCGTGCCTTACAATGTACCTGTCCATCCAGCGAAGCGGTTGTCTTCACCACCGTCGCGGTCGTGTACCGCTTGCGGCAGCCGTGTTCGATTGTGTTCAAGCCTCGCCTATCAGCCAAAGTGACGCCTTCACACCCCTGGGGTCCACAAACTGACGGCAGTGACGGCAATTCGAGCCTGACAGAGTGGCAGCCGGTCACCAATGGCGCAGCGTGGGCTCAGATTCACGTGTTCATGGAGATGAAGCGCGATGACAAGCGCGACTCGGCGCTTGGGAACTTCCGCATCGTCGCGTGGGTCCTCGAGACGGGCCGAGTGGTGCTGAACGACTCGCTGGGCGGAAACTGCCACTGGGGGGAAGTGGAAGGCTGGCAGGGCGACGCGGCTGTGTTCCGGCAGTTGCTGGGTGTCGACGGTCAAGTGCTCGGCTTCCGGTTCTGCACGGCGGAGCAAGCGGACGAGTGCTCCCGCTTCCTCTCTCGGGTCATCCTTGGAGCCGAAGGTGAGCGATCGCTGTCTTCTCTTGGTACCAAGGGAGGTGACTGACCTGTTGAATGCATTGTTGGAGCAGGAGTTCGGGTGGAGATGAACATGCTGCTCGACGTCGGTGGCGGAGGCAGCTTGCAGTCGCAGTCTGGAGACAATCAAGGCGTCGAGGACGACGGAAGACCAGGCATTAGTACCGACCGACCAGCAGAAGGCGACCTGGATTGCAACGATCACGCAGTAGCCTCAGTATCCGACGAGAAGACAGCCAGGAAGATCGAGAACCGCATCAGCTGTCCATACAAGACGCGGCAGGAGCTGCACGTGACGTACAACGTGGAGCTCGCGCGGTACGAGGGGCTGCCGGTGGCGTGGCGCGCGCTGAACGTTCAGTTCGGGCTGCCGCTTGAAGGCGTGCCTAAGCGAGCGGTCGACGGGTACGAGGCCAAGATCCCGGCCGTGCTGCACATGCTCAAGGAGTACCTGGTCACGACCGGGGGGTTGAGGGTCGAGGGCATCTTCCGCTTGGCTCCGGATCGCGAGGAGTGCGCTGAGGTCAAGAGAGCCATCAACAACGGGACGTTCAGCGGCTGTGAAGACGTGAATGTCGTCGCTAACCTGATCAAGGTGGATGGAGATAGAGTGTTGGGTATTGGACTGGTCAACTAACAGCTATGGATGAGGCCAGGTCTGGTTCAGAGAGCTGCCGAGAGGGGTCTTCAACATGGTACCGGAGCAGACCATCTATGCTGTATGCGAGTTGAAGGTAGGTGGTATGCTGCTAGTACCTTGGCGATGGCTGGACGTGCTGCTAACCTTGTTGGATTGGTCGATATGTAGGATGATGAGCGAGTGCTCGAGTCGGTCGGCGTGCTCCCTCCGCTGCATCGCAGTCTCGTGCTGTGGCTGCTCGACTTGATGGTCGAGGTCGTCCGACACGAGATGTCGAACAAAATGAGCGCGAAGAACTTGGGTGCGCTCTCTATCTCTGGTTAACGTCAGGGATGAAAACTGACGGACTTGTGCTGTTTGAAGCGATCGTCATGACGCCCAATTTGCTCCGCGTCGCCAGCGAGAACCCCATGGTCGCGCTCACAAAGTCCCAGAAGGCCGCAGAGTACACGCTCGCGCTGCTCAACGCGCGCCTGCGTCAATCTCCGCAGCTCTAACGTAACCAGAGGCTTGGCCTTGAACTTGAACAAACGGAACTTGAATGAGGTTGCATGTTATCGTGCGAGATTCCATGGTGAGGAGATCGCGTTTGTCCGCGACCTGGACGGCTGCAGGTCCAACACATAGCGCCGCCGCAAGGAGCAGCACGAGCCAATAGCTGTAGTCGGTGGAGCAGTAGTGGCTCGAGGGCCAGCCAAGCCAGCGACAGGAAGCGGGATCACCGACGCGGTCGGCGCGCTCGCTAGCCAGGCAGAGCGCGGCGGTAAGACGCTGAGCGTGGTGGTCGCGGCGAGCGCGAAGCATTAGCGAGACGCCCAGGCCGCCTCGAATAGAGCGCAAACACGTATTCATGTAGCACTCGTCGCCCCGACATCCATGATCACCACGCTGCTTCTCCATGCCCCCAGCGCTGGTCGTGTGCCTTCTTGGACCACCTGGCATCCACTTGGTTGGTATCTCTCTCGGAGCGGCTGTGGGGCTACAGCAGCAGAAGGCGGTCGTGGCGGCCTTCCGAGCGCCGTACATTGGCGACGCGGACGTC
>JAADXY010000260.1:0-31250 GCA_023338065.1 Phytopythium montanum
ATGCAGAAGTACGACGAGTTGTCCGCCGTGACGTTCAGCGCCGTCTCGCCAGGCTCCCCGTACAGGTAGATGAACGGGTTGCCCTCCTTGACGTAGGCGGCCGAGGCATCGGCGAAGAATGTGACGTTCGCGGTCGGCTCGCGGCCCTTGCTGGCGCACGAGGACGAGCGCAGGTCGACGCAGACCTTGGGGTTCACCGAGTTGGGCCCGATGATCGTCGACGTCGAGAAGGACAACGTCATGACCTGCGTGTCCTCGTCCACCCAGAGCAGCGACGAGTCCAGGCGGCCCGCTTCGATCTGCGGCGGGTCCATCGTTGCCAGCGTCATCGCGCTCATGTTGCCTAGAGCATAGGCTGAGCCGTCCGCGGCCACCGTGAGTTCTCGCATGCGTCTGGTTGTGGTCGTGGTCGTCGACGCGATGACGCCGGACGAGCCGATGTAGGCCAGCGCGACCTTGATGTCGCCCGAGCTGCCGCTGTACCCGGTCACGATGCTCGAGGCCAGCGAGAACTTGAGCGGAGCGCCTGAAGAGGACGTCATCAGGTCCTGGCGACCGCTCAAAAGCGACTGGATGTCGATGAAGCCCACGCGGTTGGCATCCGCAGTGTCACACGCGCTGGAGCCGGTGATGTCGTCACAGGACAGCACGCTGCCTGACAGAGCGTCGTCCTCCTCGTACAGCGAGACGTCGACCGAGGTGCTGGTCCACGAGACGAAGCGCCAGCCGGACGGGAGCGTCACGGTGACCCACCAGTCGGCGCCGCGGGAGATCGGGTCCTCGCTGCCGAGGTTGTAGAACGAGCCAATGATGTCGGACGCCAGCAGGATGAAGCTCGCGTCCGTCACGCTGCTGGGGGTCGTCGAGGTCGCCGAGAACTTGTACGAGTCGGTCGACACTACGGAGTCGAGAGCACACCAATCGGGTCAGCAGCTTGGCCTCGCCTTCACACAAGTCACAGAGATCAACACGTACCGCAGCTGGTGTATCCAGACGGGCACGAGCCGTCCGAGAGCGTGTCGACGCAAATCGAGTCGTCGGACAAGCCCGGGTACCGGTACATGCACTCGGTGGCCTTGCAACGACAGTAGCTGGATGCGTACGGCGTCGACGTCGTCTAGAGAAGCACCAACGGCAGACACACCCATCGGTTAGCAAGCCGTGATTGGATCCTTTTAATCACACGCTGCTTACCACTCCAGTGTCTTCGTCACTCGCGCTCGACTGGAGTCCAGCATAGACACAGGTGGGTTAGGAACACTCATGACTTGTCAGGCCCATGGAGAAGAGTGTAGTGCGTACCTGGCTCGAGCTGCTGCTGTTCATCGAGTTCGATTCGCCGGCAAAGCCTGCTTGCGACTCCCCGCCCTCTGACCCGCTGCCCGAGCCGCTCGACACTGACAAGGAGAAGGTGCGGACGGTGATGCACTCGTCGGCGTCCTCTGCGCAGTCGTCGGCTTCCCCTGCCGTCGACTCGTCGGTTGCACTAGAGCGGACGACAATCGCGTCCAGCTCGCTGACATCACCAGTGGATGGCGCTGTAGTGGTCGGCGTCGGAGCCAGCGTTACTGTGGCTGAGTGAACGGGGACGGAGGCGCCTCGAAGTGTTGACGCGGGTGTGTTGGGCGTCGGAGGAGACCAGACTGGCTCGGGAGTCTGCGACGGTGACGGAGGCGGAGCCTGTGTGTTTGTCGGCGCAGGGTAGCTCCGGTCTTCTTCCTGAGGGGACGGCAACGGCGACGGCTCGGACGAGCCCACGTCTTGGAAGTCCGCATCCCCCGCTAAGGACTCACTGACGTCACCGACAGAGGACCAGCCCTTGCTACCTGCTGACCAGGACCCGTCGTTCCCGACGGTAGGTTCTCCCCCTGAACTGCCTGAAGGCGACGTATCCCCGACGTCGTAGCCATGCTCCTCCCCCTCCCCAGACTGAGAAGAAGCAACCTGCTGCCTGCCTGCATCTGCCACTGCGTCCTTCAGCGCGTCCCATGAATGTCCGGTCTTGATCCCGGCCGATACTAGAAGGGACGACAGCAACTCGGAGTCGGGGAACTCGATCTCGGCGCCGCCGCCACTCCCTGACCCGCTAGAGCTGCAGCTTCCGGACCCGTCGAGCGAGTCGAGCGAGTCGAGCGCGGCGCTTCCGCTGGCGTCGCGCTCCAGGCTCGCGACGGCGTTCGCGGCGTCTTCCAGGCCGGCGATCTCGTCCTCCATGGCCGAGAATACGTTCGCTGCAGACCACAGACACGCATCGTTAGCCCCTAGAACGCCTTCCGGGGGTTGCATACATACCCGCAGTGCACTTACCTTCCGCGCCGTTGACGCTGCATGAGAGGGCGACGACCAGCGCGACGCTGGCGACCGCGCGCCGCCACGCTCTTCGCCGCGGGACCGGGCGACGTATCTGCTGAACGAGCGCGCGCGTGGTGCACACACAAGACAGAGTCATAAGTCGCGCATACATAGAGGCGGGTGTAGACGCGATCAGCCCGCTAGAAGGCGAGCGACGGCCCCGCGCGCGGACACTTACCCGCCGCATCAGTCTCCCTGGTTGATCGGCTAGTGTGCCTGTCGTTTGCGATCGCCGCGCGACACCAGCTCTGGTCGGGTTGAAGTGACCATCGGGGCCCGCTCTGCACAGTCTTTTGGGGAGTGGAGGCAGGCAACTAGGACTGTTTCGATAGGACAGAGACAGGAAGCGGCCAGCGACGGTTCTGGCTCTGTGCGGCCCACCCCTTTCCCTATGCTTACAAACGCCAAGTCAATACATTCGGAGCCAATGTGGAAGTAAGTGGCCGCCGCCTCAAAAATGCGGGCGAAGAAGTCCCATGGGTGCGAATTCCCCAGTAATGAACCCGCGACGAGCATGCAGGCGAGGCGAGGCGAAGGTGGTGGCGAGCGCCGCATTGACGGTTATGAAGCCCCCCACCCAGCGCCTGCCTGCCTGTCTAGCAACCTTCTCGTCTCACAGCGTGCTCCAATCGACGCGCCTCATGGCCAATCCAGTTCAACATTTCAGCATTCCGTAATGTGGTCCACCCGATCTAAACGGTATGTCCTTATATTTACTTCGCTGACAGTACCCTCTGCACCAAACCGCGCTTCCAGCCATTCCGACGCCAGCAGCAGCAACAGCAACAGCCAATTGCCCTGAGTCTGCGTCTACCTCGACGCTGGTGCCACCGCCCGTAGCTCTCCACCACCTCCGTCACCCCCTCGACCACCTCGTAACCTCCGCCATGGCGTCCGGCTCGGAGAGCGAGCGCTCCGGCAGCGACTCGGAGGCCGAGACGCAGCAGCAAACGACTCCCGTGGCCACTCGCCTTGGCCAGTCGCAGCGCCAGAAGGCGGCCGCCGCCGCTGCTGGCAGCAAGAAACCAGCCGCGACGCTCAAGCACGTGGCCAAGTACGCGCGTCCGTCGGCCATGACGCAGCGCGAGGTCAAGAACATCCGCGACAAGAAGCTGCGCGGGTCGCTCAAGACGGCGAACGAGAAGCACAAGCTGGCTGCTGAAGCCGCCGCCAAGTCCGAGATGCTGCTGCCCAGCCAGGCGGGCTTCCTCGAAGCCGACGGCAAGCTCGAGCGCACGTACAAGTTCTCGCAGGCGCAGCTGGCCGCAGCCGTGGACCAGAACACGGCGCGCAAGATCTTCTCGCTCGACCTGCCCGACTATGGCGCCTACCGCGCTCGGTTCACTCGCAACGGCCGCAACCTGCTGCTCGGCAGCGAAGGCGGCCACTTGGCGCTCATGGACGCGCTGCGCATGAAGCTCACGTGCGAGTTCCAGGCCAACGACCGCGTGAGAGACGTCGCTTTCCTGCACAACAACTCCATGTTCGCGGCGGCGCAGCGCAAGTACGTCCACATCTACGACAGCACTGGCGCCGAGGCGCACGTCATCCGCTCGGCGATTGAGCCGCGCGCGCTCGAGTTCCTGCCCTACCACTTCCTGCTCACGGCAGTCAGCGGCCGCCACGGACTGCTCACGTACCACGACGTGACCACTGGCTCACAAGTGGCGGCACATCGCTCCAAGCAGGGAGCGTGCGACGTCATGGCGCAGAACCCGTGGAACGCCGTCATTAACCTGGGCCACGCGAGCGGCATCGTCTCGCTCTGGACGCCCAATATGAGCGACGCCGTCGTCAAGATGCAGTGTCATCAAGGACCAAGTGAGTGCCGCTCAGTATGGACACGTCGAGGTGTGACTGACTGACTGACACGCTTGCTCTTGCCTTCAGTCCGCTCCATGGGCATCGACAACAGCGGCAAGTACATGGTGACGGCCGGCGCCGACCGCAAAGTCAAGGTCTTCGACCTGCGCAAGTACCAAGAGGTGACGCAGTACTACCTGACTGCGGCGGCCAACACGCTGAGCGTGAGCCAGCGCGGCCTCGTGGCGCTCGGCTTCGGCCCCAACGTCCACGTGCTCAAGAACGCCTTCACGAGCGGCAGCAGCGGCCCGACGCCGTACATGAAGTACCAGATCCCAGGCTCCCAGGTGTCCTCGCTGGCCTTCCGGCCGTTCGAGGATGTGCTGGGCGTGGGCCACTCGACCGGCTTCCAGAGCGTCGTCATCCCAGGCTCGGGCGAGCCCAACTTCGACACGTACGAGGCCAACCCGTACGAGAGCGCCAAGCAGCGCGGAGAGACCGAGGTGCGCGCGCTGCTGGAGAAGCTGCGGCCCGAGATGATCACGCTGGACCCGTCCGTGATCGGCCGCGTGGACGCCGACCCGACCGCCGAGCAGCGCGGCAAGCAGGAGCTCATGCTGCAGGCCAACGCCGCCAAGGACGCGGCCAAGCCCGCCAAGAAGAAGATGCGCGGCCGCAACCGGCCCGGCCGCCGGCTGCGCAAGAAGCAGCAGAACGTCGTGGACGCGCAGAAGACCAAGCTGCGCGAGTCGAACGACATGAAGCAGCGCCGAGAGGCCCGGCGCGAGCAGCAGCAGGAGTGGCGCGACAAGGCCGACAGCGCTCCAACGGCGCTCAACCGGTTCTTCAAGAAGCAGCCCGTCGCCTAGACCTTGAGGATGCCTGAGAGAGAAAACTAGACAGTAGATAACGCCAAGCGAACTCCATGTTGTGTCATGCCACGTTGCTATTCACCACCATGGCTGTCAACCCGATCCACCCCTCCATCCTCTCCTACCTGCTCCTGTACGCGTGCAACGCCCCCGTATACTTGGAATTACCCTGTCGGGAGCCCCATGAGTCGTCTACGCCAAGTAGCGGTACGTGTTGGCCTGCTCGGGGTCGCGCTCGAGGTACTCTCGGTCGATGAGCGCCTCGATCCGGCGCTTGATGACCTTGAGGTTGGGCTTGAAGAAAGCGAGCTGGCTGAGCACCTCCGAGATGAGCTGCTGGTGCTGCAGCGTCTTGCGCGCCTTCATGATGCGCACGATGGCGGCCTCGATGGCGATACTGCGGTCCTCCTCGACGTTCTTCTGGCTGTGGCTCTCCTCGAGCGACGCCATCGGGATGCGTAGCTTGCGCATGGGGGACGCGAACGCCACGTTCACCTGGAACGTGTCGCTCAGGCCGATCGTCTTGCCCGCCGGCTGCTTGGCCAGCAGCTTGTACTTGCCGCACGAGAGCGAGTGCAGGATGCGCTTGACCACGTCCACCGACAGGTTGAGCGCCTCGCGCACCTGCTCGAACGTCATGACACCTCCGGCCGCGCTCGCGCTCGGCTGGTCGTTGAACAGCAGCAGCGCCACAGCCTGCAGCGTCGTCACCTGCAGGTCGTACCACTTCTTCTTGGGGAACGTGGCGCGGATCGTGGCGTTGCCGAGCGAGTGGATCCACTGCAGACGTCGGTGGCTCGTCTTCGAGTCGTAGTACACCTTGAACAGGTTCATGCAGCGCACCATGGACGGCGGCATCGTGATCTCCAGCACGCGATACGACGGCCAGTAGCCCGTCGTGAGTACCTGGACGCTGAACTCCATGCCCCCGGTGGCACTATTGTCTCCGTCGCCACTGCCGTTCTGCGCGCGTTGGTTGGCCAAAAAGCCCGCAAAGTCCTGGTGGTGGTCACTGCCAATGGCCAAGTCGTTCATCATGCCCTCCATCTTGCCCGTGAACTGGGCGCCGCAGCGCAGCTTGAGCTTGCCGATCATGAGCACTTCCGCGTCCGTCGAGGCCGATCGCTGGTTCAGCAGCCGCTTGGCCAGCTGGTTGCGGTAGATCTCGGCGAACAGGTCCTTGTCCGTCAGGTACGAGAAGACGAAGACGACCTTCTCCAGGTAGTCCTCGACCTGCTCGTCGCTCAGCTTCTCGCCGCCCGTCTTGAGGATGCGGTCGCAGAACGTGCTCATGAGCTTGGCCGAGCTGTCGGGCCCCACGTCCTTGTTGACGAACTCGACGAACGCCTCCTTGAGCGCCTTCTGGAACAGCGAGTTGCCCGCGAACTGCTCGTTCACGACGCTGCGAAACTTGTCGTGGATGGCCAGGATCTCCTTGATGAACGCCGGGTCCGACGCCGCGTCCTTGACGCTGCCCGCCGACGCAATCGCGTTCGCGCGCTTGTCCACGATGTCGTTGCCGACCGCCGTAATGTGGCGCTGCACGAGCTCGGCAATGGGCTCCAGGCCGTTCTTGATGCGCGAAAAGAGGCGGAACATGCGCGCCAGGTCGTCCAGCTTGTCGTTCTTGAGCAGCGCAATGACGCCAGAGTGCTCGCGCTCCAGCAGCTGCTTCTGCGCCGCCTCGAGCAGCACGGCCTCGAGCTTCTTGAGCAGCTTGGGCTCCGTCGTCTTGTGCAGGTAGCGGTGCACGCGCGCGCGCTCGCTCTGCAGCGCCTCGTCCACCTTGAGCAGGTACGCGGGCGTCGAGTCGTCGGCGAGCCAGCCCTTGGACTTGCGCTCGTAGTACGTGGCGCTCGTATGCACGAGATCCGCTTCAAGGCAAGTCTGGTACACGTCGAGCGACTTCATGCCCATGACCTCAAAGATCTCGACGCAGTTGCGCATGAGCGTCGTGTCGATGAGCTCGCCGTTGCGCTCCTTCTCAATGAGCTCGAGCATGGCCCACTTGACGCGCGTCTTGACCTTCTGGAAGACCATGCGGTCGAAGCTCTGGAGTCCGGCCTCGTCCAACGTCGGCAGCGAGTGGTGCTTGACGTAGTACCGGTCCAGGTACATGAAGAAGCGCGTCATCCACTTCATCATGAGCTTGTGGTTCGCCCAGCGAGTGGCCAGCTCCTGCAGGAAGAACTCGTCGTGCGCCTTCTCCAACGTCGGCAGCACACGTTGCTCCAGGTACGCATCGAACGTGGCGCCATGGCGGTCGTACAGCTGCTCCGAGAAGTTGTACGGCGACCGCTGCGTGCACATGTTGTAGCACGTCGTGTAGATCGGCATGAAGACGCTCGGAGGGAACGGAGACACGCGGACCTGGTCGAACCCGCGGTCCAGGATCTCCAGCAACACGTCGATCGCTTTCGGCTTGATCTCGCGGTCCCAGCCCTCCTCCAGCGTGATCATGGCCTTGGCGGTGCTCATCGTGGCTGTGGGGTGCTCTGTGGAGTGCTCTGTGGGGTGCTCTCGGGACGCGCTGGAGGCCGCAGGGACGCCGCAGGGGCACCGCAGGGACGGCGGGGAAGGCGGCGGGCGTGGGTGGAAAGTGTCCTTGGCGACCGAGGACGAGAGCTTTTGCAGCCAGGGGGAGCACGTGCTCTCTTGGAGAAGCGAAGAAATCCTAGGCTAGTGAATATCGGTAAATGAACCCATTTGGAATGGTATGCTGTACGAGAGGATATGAGTTCCATTACGGGAAAAGACCTGCGAAAACGCGTGGACGGGTGCAGACGGTTCCCAGTGTTCGACGGAATCAGTGTGTGGACAACCTTTGATATCGTATAAATGGGCTGGACTTCGTATCCGTCTATTCTTGCTTCGCCGTTTTTCACAAACTATTTGTCGACATTTGCGATTTTCACAAATTTGCACCTCACCCATACTCCGTTCAAGTGAGCTGCAACAGTCGACTTTTGTGCCTGCTTTCTGCTTCGTAGGGAGAATGTTCCACAGCCAGACGCTGGAAGAGAGGACGGACGCAGTGGGGGAAAGAAGAAGGAAGCCACCAACACCTAGGCCTTAGTATACCTATCGGGCGTCCATGGCGCTCTTCCCGCTCTTCTCGGGCCCCCGTAGCGGCCGCGCGTCGCCCTCTGCGGCGCTCGCGACGGCGGTCGGCGGCGACCGATCAGCCGTCGACCGACCGGCAGTCGAGAGGGCAGGAAGCGACCGCGGCGCGCCGCTGGGCAGCTGGGAGTTCTCGCAGGGGTTCTCTATTGGCCGCAGTCGGCGCTGCGAGCTGCGGATCCCGACGACCAAGGACACGCTGACAGTGAGCAAGCGGCACGTGGGCGTGGTGCCCATGGCCGAGTCGGTGGCGGTCACGCTGCGCGCGGCCGGTGGCGACTGGACCTTTGCGCGGCGTCGCTGGGTGCTCTTCGACATGGAACCTATGAACGGGACGGCGGTCAACGGCGTCGAGGTCGGCCCGGGCGGCACGCACGAGCTGCGCGACGGCGACCTGGTCGTGCTGGCCAGCGCCATGCGCCAGAGCGTGCAGCTGACCGTGCGCTTCTCGGATCGCGCCTACTCGAGCGTGACCATCAAGGCGGTCGCGCGCTCGCTCGCTCCCTCTTCGCTCTCTGGCCAGGCCGACCTCCGCAGCGACACGCCCGTCACGACCGCCGCGTCTGTGCGCACGCGCTCGTCCACGCCGGCCATGGAGCTCTGCCGCTCGCCGCGGCACATGGAGGAAACGCCCGAACGGTCGGATGCGATGAGTCGAGACGCCGCCAACGAGCTCATGCTCGCCGCGCCAGTGTCCAGCAAGAGAAGCCGCGGCTCGACGCCCGAGGACGTCGCGCCGCCCGCACGAAGCGCCAGGCTACGGCGCAGCAACAACGTTCAGCAACAGAGTGACGGCGTCTCCCAGCAGCGGAAGCGGACACGTCGTGGTGAGCGAGCGAGGGAAGCCGAGACCCAGGAGACGCAAGACGTCGTTCCCATGCAGACGCTCGCTCACCCACTCGCCTCGCCTATAGCGGGCGCGAACAGGATAGCACAAGCTCCGCCGACGCCCAAGTCCGAGCAGGAGCGGGAGCGGTTCATGCTGTGCCCAGTCTGCCTGGACTACTTCCACGCGAGCGCGACGCTGCCGTGCTCGCACACGTTCTGCGGGCACTGCATCAGCAGCTGGTTCCGCACGTCGCTGTCGTGTCCCGAGTGCCGCGACGTGGTGCGCGCGCTGCCGGTGCGCAACCGCGCGCTGGACGACCTCGTGCGGCGCCTCGTGGGCGACACGGACGCATACAAGTCGCTGACGGAGCGGCGCGCCCAGCAGCAGCGAGAGTCGGCCATGCAGCGCGCGCCCGCCCCCCGAAGCAGCATCTTCGGCGCGCTGTCGCCGTCGCACCGCTCGTACCCGCGCCATCAGCACCAGCACCAGCAATCCTTCTCGCCCGGCCGCTCGTCGGACGTCTTCTCGCGCTGGTCGGTCGATGAGAAGCACGCGCTCGGCGCGTTCCTGAGCACGCAGTTCGGCGAGGCGCGCGTGGCCAGCTGCAAGGGTATGGGGCTCACAGAGCAGTCGATCGACCGCGCCAGCGTCACGGAGCTGCTGATCGCGGCGCAGAACCTGCTGCTGGACTGCTCGGCGCTGCGTGGCGTCGGCGACGAGGGCCGCCAGCGGCTCAAGATCTTCCTCTTCTACGGCTGACCGACCAGCTGATCAGCTAGAGGCTCTGCAGGTGGAGACCAAGACGAGAAGTGAAGCGGGGAAGAAGGGAGAAGCTGCTGGCTGGCAGACGAATGAATGCGCGCGTGTGTTTCTCGATGGGTTGAGCGATTTATCAACCCGGTCCACCAGGTAAACGAAACAAAACAGACAAGCAGCGTGAAAGTGTTCACACACACATGGGGCAAAATGCACAAGAGCAAACGCGCGGGTACATGTAACCAAATACACAGAGCTTTTCATGTCGGCTACAAAACGAGACCACCAGCTTGGCCCTCCAGCACCACGTCGCTGGGCGTTGCCGCCAAGTTCTTGACCAGGTACCCGTCGCGGATCGCTGAGTACCTCTCGGCGCTGTCGATCCCGCTGGAGGCTCGGCCAGTGAACCGCTGGGTCTGCGGCACTTCACTGCGGCAGAAGCTGCTGTCGTGCTCGATCGCCAGCAGTGTCCTCGCCAGGAATTCTGAGGATGACAGCGAGTTGGACGACTGCCGGACGTCGTGGTGCTCGCCCAGCTGCTCGCCACGTGCCTGATCACGCCGTTCAACCACTGGAAGTAGCTGTCGCGCGGCATCCAACACGTGAATGACCTCGTCGTCTACTCGACCTCTGCGCATGCCACGCATGCCGCTAATGCGCGGCCTTAGTCGCCTTCGTGCAGTGCCGGCACTTCCTGCCTCCGCATTCAGAGCCCGAGATGGATAGGAGCAGACCGCAGTCACTTCAATCAAACTTGTTTGAATTCTTGAAAAATGGCGGCCTGGGAATGGGCACGAATGCCGCCGCCAGCGCTTTAGCTCGTTCATTCTGGAATCCGCTCCAGCTGTGGGTGCTCTTACTGATGCTGCTCCAGCTGTCCCGGCGTCAGCCTCGCCCGTGCAGGCCCAGTCAGCGCGCAAGACGACGGCGTCGCGCGTCATGGCCTACCGGCGCGGACGTCGACTCATGACGTGGCGGGCCGCGCGACCAAGTACGCGACCAGCGCCAAGTACCAGGCCGACGCCGCAGCCAATATCGAGCGCCGTCGCGAGCTCGAGGCGCGCCAAGAACACGACGCCGCGATCCGCTGGAAGTCGGCCAACGCCATCGACGTCAACGCCGACACCGACGCCGACACCGACCGCGACTACCACCACCAGCGCGAGGACTCGGTAGCGCCAACGCCGTCCATCTTCGCGCAGCAGCTGACCCCGCCAACGAACGACGACTCTGTGGTCCGCCAAGTGCGCGAGCAGCAGGCGGAGGGCCGCGAGCGCCGCCGCGACCGACTGGCCGCGCGCCACCGCCACGAAGAAACCATCCGCTGGCAGCGCGCCAACGGCCACCGCTCGGGCGACGACTGCGCGCCGCCTGCATCGACTTCGCTGCTGGCCTGGGAGTCGGTGGAGGAAGCGGCCGCCGCGCTCCAGCGTCACCAACGCCCGCGTCCATGCCAATGACCGATCGCCGCTCAGATGTCGACAATGCCGATGTTGCCATGCAGCCTTGTAGCCATGTGGTATCTGATAAATCTTTGTATCCCCCACGATAACACGCAACCTCTTTCAAGTTACGTTTTTTAGCGTCACGTGTCCTCGTCAAAGCGATCATGGCGACCGACGGCAAGCGCCGCGCGTTCAAGCACGACGGTCTGCGGCCTTCTGCCTCTGCCCTGGCGGCGGGTCACGCCACTGCACCAGTCAGGTGCTGACGCGCTCTGTGTGCTGCTGTTCTGTCCATGCAGGCCGCGTCGTGTACGAGTGGGAGCAGTCGCTAGAAGAGGTCAACGTGTTCGTCGCGCCGCCGCCAGGCATCACCGCGCAGCAGATCCAGTGCGAGATCTCGGCCACGCACGTCACACTCGGCCTGCGCGGCGTGGCCGACAAGTTCCTCAACGTGAGTGTGCCCTGCTCCAGGCGCTCTGGCCTCTTCCGTCGCCTAGTCACTAAAGGGAAGCCGCATCATATCCCCAGCACGACCTCTCGAGTCCTGTCATTGTGGACGAGAGCTACTGGATGCTCGGTAATGGCGACGCGGGGTATGGCAACCAGACGGAGAGGCTGTTGCCACTGACAGATGGTCATTGCGGCTCTGCGCAGACGGCAGCGAGCTCAACATCAACCTGCAGAAGATGAAGAAGGGGCTCATGTGGCCCGGCGTCTTTATCGGACACGGCGAGGTGCCGCGTTCTCATGACCGCGGCAGTCATAGCGAGCAGAGGTCACTGACCGCCAGCGCTGCGTTGCTGTTGTTGATGGCCGGCAGCTGGACCCGCTGGCGCAGGAGGAGGCGCGCAAGCAGATGATGCTCGAGCGCTTCCAGCAGGAGAACCCGGGCTTCGACTTCTCGAACGCCGAGTTCAACGGCGCCGCGCCAGACCCGCGCACCTTCATGGGCGGCGTCAAGTACGCCTAGCTAGCTAGCTATCTACCCACCCGTCTAGGCAGCCTCCAGTCTCAGTGACGAGCTCAGCCGCTCACTGTCCGAGCCCATAACCAATGTAACATGGTGCCAAGGTGTCGAGCGACTCCTCAGCCAAAGATCACTCGGTCAGAGGCCGCCGACAATAGCCGCGTCGCCTGCTCCTAAGAGCAGCAGCAGCCATGGGCGACCGTGAGCGGCGAGCGACGGACGGCGGGTCGGCCTCTAGCACCGCCCGTGGGTCTCGCCAGGCTCGAGTCGGCAGCAACGAGGCTGTCGGCATGCGGTCAGCTGTCGGTCGTGGCCGAGCGGCTTCCAGTGGCACCACTGCCGCTACTGCTGGCGCTCTTGTCGCCTCCTCAGCGGCTCGAGCGCCAGGGTCTCTCCGGTTCAAGACCAACTTCCGCAACACCATCTACGACACGCTGCTCAAGCGCGGCTGGAAGGAGACGAGCGACGGCGACTGGGACTTCTACTGGGCCGACCGCGAGTACGTGTACGAGCTGCTCGACACGGTGCACCTCGAGGTGACGCAGCGCGTCAACCACTACCGCAACGGCCGAGAGGTTGGCTTGGACCGCTTGCTGAGTGTACAGACGTCAACACACCGCTAACCGAGACCTTGCAGCTCTGTCGGAAGGATTTGCTGATCAAGAACCTCAAGCGCATGAGGCGCCAAGTCGAGAAGAAGGCCAAGTACGGGGCCGGTCCCGGTCACCAACCTCCGATATCCACTGACCGCTTGTATGGGGTTCACTAGGAGCACCGATGAGAGCGCCAGCAGTAGCACAAGCGACTTGGACCCGGCACTTGGCGCGTACGACTTCTTCCCCGTGACGTACATTTTGCCGGGCGAGTACGCCATGTTCGTCGAGGAGTTCAAGCGCAACCAGGGCGTGTGGATCATGAAGCCCATCGGCAAGTACGTCCCCCCTCCTGCTTCCTACTCCACGATCACTCCTCCCTCCGTCTTGCCTGACCAGTCTATAGAGCGCAGGGCAAGGGCATCTTCCTCTTCACCAAGCTCTCGCAGATCAGCGACTGGCGGACAGACGCTCGGTGGCAGTCGCAGGCTCAGCAACAAGCCGTCGCACAGCAACAAGCGCAGTCACAGACCCAGCAAGCGCCTCAAGCTCAGTCGCAACCGGTCGAGACGTACGTGGTCCAGAAGTACATTGCCAACCCGTACCTCGTCGGCGGCAAAAAGTTCGACCTCAGGCTGTATGCGCTCGTCCCATCGGTCTCTCCGCTCGAGATCTTCCTCTTCCGCGGGGGCTTTGCGCGCTTCACGAACGCGCGGTACTCGAACAACCCGAGCGACATTGCCAACTCGTTCATCCACCTGACCAACGTCGCGATCCAGAAGACTTCCGAGCACTACAACAAGAAGGTGCGTGCTGGTTTGCTGGTTGTAGCGGGGTCGATCCAGAGCATGGAGAGCAATGCTGATGGCTTGAGAGAATGGCTGGTAGCATGGCGGCAAGTGGGATTTGAGGCGCCTGAAGCTCTTCATGATGTCTCGACACAGTCCCGAGCGGATCAACAAGCTCTTCTTCGATATCCAGAGCATTATCATCAAGTCCCTGCTCAGGTAACGTGTGTTGTGTTTAGTGGGCTGGGTAACCGGACTTTGACACTCATACCGGGGCCAAGTAGTGTGGAGAAGATCATCATGAACGACAAGCACTGCTTCGAGCTCTACGGCTACGACATCATGATCGACGAGACGCTCAAGCCGTGGCTGCTCGAGGTCAACGCGTCTCCGTCGGTCAGTCGCTGCCTGGCTGTCCATGTACATCGACGCTTGCCCTTCATACTAACGGTGCACTTGTGGTAGTTGTCGGCCAACACGGCGTCCGACTACCAGCTCAAGTGCGGCATGCTCAACGATATGCTGGACATCCTCGACCTCGAAGCCAAGTATGGTAGTCCGCGATGCACGCAACCAATCGTCGCCGCCTCACTCGTTTGGTTGTCCACAGGCGTGGCGGATCCAGCGACGACCGCATCGGCGGCTTCGACTTGGTCTACCGCGACGGCCTCGTCCGCCGAGGAGACGCGAGCTCCATGTACACGACTTTCCTAGGCGCCGAGGTGACGCGCGGCCCGTCCAGTGTAGCGTCAACCACGGCGAGCTAGTGAATCCGCTGGGATTGTAGCCAAATGAGGAGAGGTGGCTACACTCTTGGATACTTTCTTATTGTTCTGAATCACTCAAGTTGAAGTTGCAGTGTAACAGTGGTTGAAGTTGAAGCGAAGAGCTCCGCCACGTCTGATTCTCCGCGCCAAAGAAATCCAGGACGTTGTCCAGTGCAATCGCTGCCTCGGTAGGAGGAAGGCAGCAACGTGTATTGAGGTCGGCTGAGTGGTGTGAATGCGTCTGCTCTCGCTTGACGCCCGTGGGCGGAGCGGTCCTTACGAGGCGACCGAGACTGTCCCGAGAGAGAGAGCTCGATCCGCCGAGGGGATTTCATAATATAAGTCAAAAACTGCAGCGACGGCGGCGGAGGGGGCGCACTTGCGCTCAGACATACACACGACTCAAATGCCGGCCGACGAGATCTCGTCGTCGCGCAGGTGCATGACGACGACCCGCTCGTGGCCGAGGCGCTGCTTGAGCGCCGACAGCTTGCCGCGCACCTGCTTGTGCACACTCCCGACGGTGGCCGCGAGCTTGCCGACGCGGTGCAGGTCGCTCTCGGGCACGTACACAATGTCCGACGTTCCCACGGGCTGCTCGTCGTGCAGCCGCACCGTGTAGATGGCGTCCTCGGCGCGCAGCTCAAGCACGACGCCGGCGCCGAACTTGGTCGACACGTCCATGCCCACAAGCGCCTTCGGGTAGCTCGTGATGGCGTCCGCGTGCAGATACGCGACGGCGCCCCACTCGAGCTCGACCTGAAGGATGCGGCTGGCTGCGGGGCTGCTGCCGCTGCCATTGGCGGGTTCATCTCCTGCCAGCAGCGCGGTGATCGTGCCCGCGCCGTACTTGGTGATCACTGGCTGGCCCTGGTAGTACTTGTTCGAGAGGAAATTCATGGTCGACGTCGACACGCTCGCGGACGCGCCGACTACTGTGCGGAGCGCCGTCGACAAGCCGCGCGCGAGCTTTGGCGGTGCGCTGGCTCCACTGCTCGAGCTGCGGCCAGAGCTGCGTCCGTTGCGAGCCGACACCCCGACTTGGTCGTGGAACTCGACCGAGTGGAAGCGCATGCGACGCGCTGAGCGGCTGGCCGCGCTGATCGGCGCGCGCCGCCGTCGGACGTCGCTCGCGCGCACTCGGCACGTGTCCTCGGCGTCGGCGTCGTTCCCCGTGCTGCGTTCGACGGCCACGTCGTACATCTGGTCGTGCGGGTTGTACGCCAACACTCTCGCGTTGCCGACGGGCGTGGCGACGAGGTCGTTGACGAGCGCCGGGACCGCGTGGCAGTCGTCGTCGTCGCCGCGCAGGAAGAGCGTCGCGGGGGCGGCCACGGCGTTCGGGTGCGAGCGCTGGAGACGCACGACCGTCACGCCGTCGCGCGCGCGCACGTCGAGCACCGAGCCGAGGCCGAAGGGCGTCGACACGCGCGTGCCCGTGGCCAGCGGCAGGAAGTCGCTCTCCGACAGCTCGTCCACGCTGCGCGAGTGCGGCTTGCGGCGAGTGACTGGAGCCGTGGACGGCGCCTGGTGGTAGTGCGCGGCTGAGGCGGCGGTGTGTGGGGCTCCACGGGTCTTGCTGAGCAGCATCTTGGAGCTCTGAAGCCCGGCACGCGCGAGTGAGTACATGGACCGCGCCGCCGGACCTTGAGGCGGCGCGTGCTGCTTCCTGGCGCCTGCAAGTTCGTCCGTGTTGTCGTCCGACTCGTCCTCGTCGTCCGTCTTCTGCGTCGACTGCTGCCGGTGGAAGAGGTAGCGGCCCGACTGGCTCGAGCCGGCGCTCTCCGTCTCGGACGGGTCGTCCGCGTCCTGCTGCGACGTGGCCGTCATCGCGCGCTCGCTGTCCGACCCGCGCGCCGGCTTGCTCGGCTTGCTATGGGACGCCGCCGTCTTGGCGACGCCGTAGCGCCGCGGCTTCCACGCGAGGATGCTGGACAGGTCGGTCAGCATGGCGGAGGCGAGGCGAGGCGAGGCGAATGACACGAAGGCAGGCAGGCAGGCAGGCAGGCAGGCGTAGCAGATCTCGCACTGGCAGGTGCTGCAAGCGCGGAGAGGGAATGGAAGGGAGGAAGGAAGAAGGAAGCACTGGTGTGTGCGTGGTTGCCGCGTAGAGGCCAGTGCAGCCCATACAAATTGCAAGTGAATCGCGGAGGGTGTCGACGCATCTACCCTGTGATGGCTCGTCTGTCAGTGAAGGAGCTGTCCGTGCAGAACCGGGACAGAGGAGGGAAGAAGGAGGGGCGGGATCATGGCCATACTGGATGCAAGTGGATTGAGATCCGACTGGTGTGGACCACTCGATGCCACGCATTACCTACGAGTTTGTATGCGGCACTTTCTGTCACGTGGTGGGCGTTACGCCGCACGCCAAATCAAGAGACACTCGACCCGATGGCGCTGGTTACGACGGACGCTTCGCGCCCGCTCGCGTGCATTATGGATTGCGCTCTGCTTGAAGGGCTCGCTCCGCCTCGCTCCGCCGACGACGTCTGTGCCAAGGATTCTCGCGTCAAACGTGGCGTGCGCGTTCGCCAGCGTCCCCATGTGGTAAATCGGCACTGCCGGATGGTCTAGACGCGAGGTTCGCAGTCCACGACCACAGCGCTAAACGAAGAAGGCAGGCGGTTTTGCTGAACGCACAACGCGGCACCGGCAAACGGATAAGAAAGACATGCGTGGTGGTTTGACGGGAGCTTTGTGGCCCTGTGCGTTGCCAGCGATATCAAATGGCGGCCGTCGTCTTTGTGGTGTCGGGATGAGGTTTGTTGCCGCGTCCAGTCGTTGTGGAGGCACTACCATGCTTCTCGGCCGTGTTGAACCCACAGTGCTGCACAGTATAGTTGGAAACGTTTCAGGAACGGCTCCCAAGTCAGAAGCAAGTGTCTCCAAGCGACGTGGCCAAAATTTGCAGCGCAAACTCTTTCTTAGTCGAGAAGAAGACAGCATGACGTGGATGCCATTGTTTCTTGTTTGAGGGATGCCGAGCGGGCAATTGCTTCGCGCTCTCTGGTCCCTCACACTTGATTTGCGTCGAGGGAAGCAAAAGTATCTTTGCCAGCGTGCGCCTAGAACTTCTAGCCGAGAAGACAAGAAGTTCATGCGTTGTCTGAACCGCTGGCTTCAACAAGTTGACAGAGATCTTCAACGCCAGCACGGTGCTTCACGCCCAGAAAGCATAAAATTAGTCCGCATGGATAGGCAGAGAGAGAGAGCGGAGCAGCTCCAGCAACGAAGCAACGTGCTGATCATGCACAACCCATGCGCTATCAGGTGCAGTAGTTGGCGAGATGCCTGTACCAATCAGTACCTTGTGAAAAACGATGGGGCAAAAGAGTGCATGCGTCGCGCGAGTGCTGTACTCGAGAATGATTGGGTACAACTCAGCATGCCAGTGAGTGTGGTTGGCCAAAAGTCCTTTCGAAATGTCACACAAATCAGTTCGTTTTCACTGCGATGTCACAGAGCGAATCCGTGTCATACTGGTTTAGCGCAATGAAGACCTTCACTCACACTTCCAGAGCGATGGTCGCTATTCGCAGCACACTGCGAAAAGGACGGGCCAAAGCCTGCTGGACGAGGGGGAAGAAGGAAGGCGGACGAACGCTCTGCCTGCTCTGCTGTGCTGTGCCTTGCCCCGACCGCCGAGGACGTTCACAGATTGACGAGACCGACGAGGATGAGCAGTGGGGCGAGCGGCAGCGCCGTCAGTGGCGGCGGTGGCGGCCCGTGGGGCGGCGGGTCCGTGGCGACGCGGTCGGCGACGTCGGCCGTCAAACTGCACGACGTGATGGACGAGGAGCTGGCGTCCAAGCTGCAGCGCGAGGAGCAGGAGCAGTGGGAGCGCGAGATCGCGGGCCGCTTCGGCGACGACCGACGCGTCGGCTGGTGCTTCGTCGAGGTGCCGAGCGCCGACTGCGAGCTGGGCGTCATGAGCGTCATCCAGCAGGAGATCTCGGTCGAGAGCGAGCGCGACGACGTGCCCGAGGACGACGCCGACTACGCGTTCGCGCTCGAGCTGCAGGCGCAGGAGGCCGAGGAGTACGACCGCATGCGCCGCCAGCAGGCGTCGTCTATGGAGCGGATCCGCGTCATCCACCAGGAGGACCCGCACCGCGGACCCATCCAGAAGACGCTGGAGCGGTACTACAGCAGCGACGGGCAGCTCGTGTTCCACGGACTGGGGGGCATCGACGAAGAGCATGAGGAGCCGAAAGACACAGAGGAGCCAGGCGAGCTGCGGGTCGTGCCCATGGCCGAGCCGGTGGCGACCGTCGCGGCGGCGCACCACCTCGAGCGCCTCAACCTGCGCGACATGGACGTGCACCGGGACATTTACGTCGACGGGGGCGACTACGAGCTGCCCAAGAAGAAGATGGACTCGCTCAGCGCCGCGCTCAAGCAGTCGGACCGGAAGCACCGCCGGGCCAAGAAGGCCAGTCCTTCCACGTCCAAGCTGGCGTGACCGCTCGGCGGCAGGAGAGACCGAGGAGGAGGCAGCGGCGGCAGCGGGCTCTTGGGCCGGTTGCTGTCGCGTCTGGCGGTGGTGCAGCGGGCTGACGGCTGTTGTTGTTGTTGTTGCCTGTGGTGTCGATGTCAGTTGCGACGTCGCGCCGCCATGGCAGCCGCTTCAATAGCGCAGCTCGCGTGCTCATCGCCTCCTCGGCCCGCTGCGAGCCGGACGAGGACGAGAGGCGCAGGGACCCTTTGTAGCATAGTAAGACACATTATTAGCGACGGCAAGTCCGCCGCGAGAGGCACGACGGACCGCCGGCAGGTGAGTGGGCAGGACGAGAGAGGAGGAGAGAGCCGCAGGACAGGAGAGGAGGAAGGCGTGAGGGCTCAGAGGAGGAGGAGGAGGACGGACGGACGGATGGACGGATGGACGGACGCAGCAATGGCAGACGAACGCGAATTGCGAGCAGCGAGCGCCGAGCGAGACAGCCGTCCTAGTGCTGGAATGCCTCTGTTTGATTGCATGGGCGAGTCTTTGCTGTGCCAACGAATGGCTTGCACGTTGCTGCAAGGCAGCGACTTGACCAGGTTGAACCCTCTGACTTTCTATTCACCCCGGCATTGGATACCCTTGACATTTGATACGGTTCGCGAAGCGATTGCAAGCCATCCACCGCCGACGACCGCATCGCCTCGATCGACGGAGCGACTTCCCTAGTTGTCTGCATCGACTCCCTGCGCCAGCGCCAGCGCCCGCTCCCCTCCCTCCCGCTCACCACCCCGCGCGCCAGTCACTTGCCAGCGCTTCCGTCCTCTCTCCAGCGGTGCCGCTCTCGCTCCACTGTCGCCTTGAAGAAGGAGAGCAAGAGAGGACACACGCCCCGCCGCGATCCAACGCTTTACACGCCACCAGCAACGCACGTGTCCTCTCGCCGCTCCAGTATGCTGCGACTGCCCACCAACGAAGAAGACGAGTGGGAGCGCGCGGCTGCCGCGATCGCGCTCGCCGCCGCCCGTCCGCCGCCTCCGACGAATACTGCAGACGCAATCACCTCCACCGCCGCCGCCTTTGGCGCGCTGCGCATCATGCCTCCGCCGCCCCCGACCGACAACGGCGGCGCGTTCGAGCCCCGAGGAGACGGAGAAGGAGTCAGCGCAGCCACTGCCAGCGCGGTGGCCGCACAACTGGACCCGGTGCTCGTCTCGTGCCTTGAGAACCCACGCGAGCGGCTGTCAATGCTCCAGTTCGAGGACCAGATCGTGCGCTTCGTCAAGAACCCAAGGTGCGTTCTCTCTGCTTTGACTTGGTAGAAGCATACAAATGGAGCGCTGGCGGCTAACGAGGGCACTTGTCCGCCTTGTAGAGAGGCGCAGCTGAGCTTCCCGCCGCTGTCGTCGTACCATCGGCTGATCATCCACCGCCTGGCCCAGCGCTGCTTCCTCGAGCACCAGACAGGCGACTACAACCCCTACGCCGTACGTCCACTCCTCCAAGTACTCTCCACAAGTTGCTTGTATGCCTGAAACTCCTATCTACCTCCTCCACCAGCAACAACAGGTCTACGACGGCAACTCTTCTCGCGTCGTGACGCTGTTCAAGACATCGCAGACGTCCGTGCCTCCTGTTCTCCTCATCGACCTGTCGACTGACCGGCAGCAGCCGGCGGTGACTCCCGCCTCCGCTCCTCGCATCATGGCGCGCAAGCGTGGAGCTCAGCGGCCTGGAGCCAACGGCGGACGAGGCAGTGGCGCCGGTAAGGACGGAGGGAAAGCCGCGAGGTCCATGCAGGACCGGGAGCGAGCGTACGCCGAGGCTCGGGCCCGCATCTTCGGCGAGGACAGCGCGGCGGACTCTGCGCCTTCTACTGCCTCCACATCATCAGCCACAACACCAGAGAGTGGCGGGAATGGCTCCAACGGCCAGTCGCGGGGCAACAACCGCCAAGCTGCGGGTCCGGACGGCTCGAAAGGGTTCAACCGATCGCGGGGAGCGTCTCCTTCGACCACACAAGAGGAGAAGGCGAGCGCTGGCCAGGCGAGTCAGAGACAGCAGAGACCGGCGAGGTCGCCTGTTACAGACCCGCAGAGCTGGAAGGAGAGCAAGGCGCTGTGGCGCAACCGCGAGCAGGAGATGAACGACCCGGACTTCACGCGCAACCACGGCGCGTACCAGCCTATTCGAACCGCCACCACTGGCAACAGTGACACTGGACGGTATGTTCAAGCTCAGCCAGCACGGTATGGAGGCGGGGCCCCGGCTTATGTTCGTCAAGGAGGCGAGTTCGACCGCTCTCTACCTGGCAACTACTCTCCTCAGCAGCAGCAGCAGCGGCAGCAGCAGTTTGCGGGTGGACGAGGGCGGTACCCGAGCGAGTTTAGCAGTAGAGTAGATGGCCTGGCGCCTCCTCCGCCACCTCAGCAACAGTTCTACCGCGGTGGACCCCAGCAGATGACCCCGCCGCCGCCAGTAGCATTCATGGGGCGGGGACACAGCGCGTTTTCTCCACAGACGCGGTCCCAGGCGTCTATGAGCGTCGGGGGTGGCCGTGGCAACGGCAACGGCGGCTACAACCAGGACTTCCCACCGCTCGGACGGTAGCTCACCGACGTCAATGAACCGTGAGGGGACGGCGTCGTGTGACGGCAGATGGCGTCTACCTCTGACACGGAGTACTTCACACTACCTTCAGATCGTCAATGTGTTGCTCAACGACCTGGAGAAGGAAGACGAACACAAGCGGGCAGCACCTCGAGGTCTAACCGCATCAGCTCGTGTTCTCCTGGCCCGAATAAATAGAAGTCGTCTGCTTCCTGGCGACGCACCGTAGCTGGCCTCCATCGATGGAGACTGGTTACTGCGTCAAGGACGACGCAATGTCGACTCGCAGCGCTGCAAGCAGGCCCAGTTAGAGTGGCGCCAAGCTTTACCCAAGCGAGTGCAGAACTCTACCGTCTCTCCGCATCCGCTTCTTCTCCTTGAGCCGCTTCTTTCGCTCGTGTTCCTGCCAACAAGCGACCAGAACGAGCATGGTGAGTCCCCATTCGCCATAGCTAACGACCGTCTGCGGTCGCCTCGCACCTTCTTCCGCCGCAAAAGCGCGTTGAACTTGGCGAGGTTGTCGTGATCGATGGACTCCTGCTGGGACAGCCATGGCTTGCTCCTGTAAAGGACGAAGAGCAGAGCATTGAGAGCGGTCAAACACCACGTCAACCGCTAAGTACGACGAACACTACCAAGCCAACTTACCGGTCGAACATCTGCCGCAGCTTGCGCTTGGCCGCGTTGGTCTGTCGGATCGAGGCTCGCAGCTCGGCCTGCAGCTCGCGGATCTCCATCGCCACCTGGTCGTCTTGCGGGCTCTTCATACAGCACTGCGCCTCGCCGTTGCTCAACTCTACAAGGCCAACGTCGCGCAGCACGCCGGTGGTTCCCGTGGGATCCCATGAAGCCGCGTACGCCCTCTCCTCCTGGCCTCTTCGCCGCACTTGATAGTCCTTGGGCTGCTTCACCACTGTCTTGTCAGGTCCTTCACAATAGCACACGGCTTCACTCTCCGGCCTCGCCTTCGTGTTGCTCTCCGTCGCTTCTGAAGTAGTGGAGCAGCTCGTGACCGGCAAGATGGCGGCTAGTAGTCGCTGTTGCAAGGCAGAAGTTGAGGCGGACCATCCACCATCCACCAAGAGTACCCAACAGCGCACGAACCTCTTTGAAGAAGTCGTCCTGCTCCTGGATCGCCGCCACCTTGGCGTCCAGCAGACGCTTCTCGCTGTTGTCATTCAGTGGAGCCGAAGAGTCTTGGAACTCTTCTGGACCAACGTCCAAGTCAAGCGGGTCGTCTCCAAACGCTAGCGATTCGTCTGTGAGACGAGAAGCCAGCAACATCAGCCTCGGTTCATCCAACCGCATACAACGCGCAAGTCAATACCTTCGAGACGCAGAGGTTCCTCCATGTCTTCCGGCGCGATCGGCTTGAAGTACGAGTACGCGCTCAGGTACTGCCACAGTCCTCTGCTCGTGCACGGCGTGTCTAGCCACCGTCACCACATACCAGTCAGTATCGAGAGCACCACAGTAGAGGCCAAGCCAGTCGCTCCACATACCCGCCGCCAAGTCATCTTCGACCAGGAAAGCAGCGGACTGCAGCTCAGTCGATGTCGATGCCGCCTCCAGGTTCCCGTTAGCAGGCGCAGCTCCGGCTTTCCCATCCGCTTCACCGCTAGTGACAGTGGCCAATTGCGTGCCGCTTGCACTACCAGCAATTGCAGGAGAATCGCTCGTCTTGAGGAGAATCTGAGCCGGGAACATGGCGGACGACCTGCCGTCCAGGAAGTCCGAGATGGCCACGAGTTGCTTCTCGAGCTGCGTCAGCTGCTGGTCCACGTACGTCCGCGCTCTCTGCGTTGATATAGGTGTGAGTGAGTGTCATAGTGAACGGTAGTGACTTGGCGGCGGCTGGAGACAAGAACACACCTTGAGTTCCTGTCCGACCTTGGCGATGGAGCTCTTCTTGGCTGTTACTAGCGCGTTAGGAGAGCTAGTGGCCGCCTTGACGGCCGAGAATTGCTCATGTTGAAGCCATGGGGCTTGTAGAGGCTCGATGGCGACCCGCGGCGGATGGACAGGCTGTGGTTTCGGTGTGGAGCCCGTCATGCTGGCCAAGCGGCGCGAGGAAAACGGAGACTTTGGCGGGCACTACTGCGGCCCAAACGCGCCGGGGGAGTGCCGGACCGGCGCGGAGAGGGAGAGCGGGACGTCCGCTACCCGGTGCACTATGGGAGCGGCCGGGGCGCGCGTGGGGGCGAAGTGCAGTGGCGGAGAGCGCGGCAGTCGGCAGTCGGACGGCGCTTGCTCAGGCGATGGGCATCGTCGAGGCGCAACAACAGTCGAAGAGGCTGGACAACGGCGGTTCGAACCGTGGACGTCCTTCTAAGTACGATTCGGCTGTTTGTGGGGTCCGCCACGGTACTATGCATTCGTGGCGCCTTTGCTACATTTTGAGTCAGCTGGTAGATTTCATTCCACTATATTAGACAGGTATTATTGTCGATTCTGATCTATTCAATTGTACTTACGCGGTGCAATCGCTGTTGAAAGCAACCTTCTACAATCGAAGCAGGAGACTCTTGACCTAACCATCATCTTTGGCAGGTTGAGGGGGACACCAGTCAGTCTATTTTCCCCCTTTGTCGGAAGAGAGAGGCCAGTAAAGGAGAAGCCCGCTGGACGACGACGCGCGCAGTACCGTCAAAGCGCAAACTCGCGGGAAATCGGCAGTCACGGTACATTTGAACCTGCAGCCTCGGCGAGCACGACTGGCGAAGGATGGCGCGCGGCAAGGCGGACCGGCAGCTGACGGTGGGCAAGAAGCTCGAGATCATCGAGGAGGCGGACCGCACGGGGCTCATGGCCGTGACGGCGCAGAAGTACGGCGTCAAGACGGGCCAGATCCGCGACTGGAAGAAGAACATCGACCGGCTGCGCGCCACGGACCCGTCGCGCCTTGTGTGCGCCAGCAACGTGCAGCGCGGCCACCTCGTCTTCAACGAGACGTACGCGCAGTACTGGGTCGGCTACAACAAGTTCTGCTCCGCCAACACCAACTACAGCGAGCTCAAGGACGCGCTGCGCACCACGCAGAAGGACGTGCTGCGCGAGGGCGTCAGTACGTTGCCGTCTCCGTGCCTACAGCTCGGCTGTCGACTCGCTAGACTGACCGGTCGGCTGCTCTTTGATGCGACTAAGACGGCTTTGGCTTCCCGGCGGTGGTCGACCCGACGGCGACGCATCCGCTTGAGGTCCCCTCCATGGGTGAGCGACTTCGACTTGCTGCTTTCACTATGGTACATGGCGGTTGGAGTGACCGACATGTGTGTGTGCGTGTGTGCGCGCGTGAATGGTGCGGAATGCCTACAGAGAGCGAGTTCTTTCCGCCGGGCGACGACAACCCGTTCACGATCCAGAAGAAGGACATGGAGGCCATCCGCGTGCAGCTGCGCGAGTTCTTCGACAACAAGCCGTTCCCGACCAAGTACATGTACTACGTCACGCGCTTCGACTTCTTCAAGCCCGACCCGAACGACAACTCGGAGGAGGAGGAGGGCGGCCAGACCGCCACCTCTACCGTCTCTGCTGCTGCTACTGACGGTAGTGACGCGACCATGGCGACTGGTGTCCCCGCTGCGGTGGACGCCGCCGCTGCTGCCTCTAGCACGCCAGCGACGGCCGACTCGACGCCCAGCATCGACAACTACATCTCGTTCTACGTGGCCATCTGCGGCAACGGGTCCGTCATGGTGCCCATGGCCGTGTTCCCGCCGGTCGAGGACTGGCACTGGGAGCGCAAGAAGCCCGTCAAGCTGCGCCACGCGCACAGCGTGCACCGCACCAAGCGCGAGGACCCGACCGAGGCGCTGCAGTTCTTCTCCGTCGTGCGTACTCACTCGGTCGTTAGGTTGGTTGACTTGATCTCAATATGCTTGGGATGCCACCGTGACAGACGTGGAAAAAGTTCTACGACGAGGAAGCCAAGTACAGTGACAAGTTCGCCTTCCTGCTGGACAAGAACATCCCCGAGTTCCACGCGGCCGAGTTCACGGACGGGCTCAAGACGCTCGAGGGCCACGGCAAGTGCTGGGACACGTTCTACACTGAGCGCAACCCGCTGGACTCGTCCAACTTCGACAGCGTGCTCTCGGACTTTGTCCTGCACGAGTGGCGCGCCATCCTCGCCATGAAGAAGTCGAGCCAGCCCAACGACTACCGCAAGTGCGTCGCCTTCTGGTTCTACTCGGCCTGGGAGCTCTTCGCCGGAGACAACGCGCGCGCCGCCTTCCGCAGCTGCAACATGTACCTCGAGGACAAGGCCACGTGCTCCTCGGGCTTGGACGACCGCATCGTATGAGGTGATGAGGGGAGGGGAGCCTGTCTTTCAGGGTATGTGTGTGCTCTGTCCGCGTCTCTGCATTTTGACATTCTCCGCTTCACATGTGTCTCGTGGACTGCACTTGGGAGACTCAGGTCGTGCGATAACATGCCGACCGATTCGCTGTTGCTTGCTCGACTGTCGTCACTCCCCTTGGTCCTCGCCGCTCTCTTCGTGGTCGGACTGGTCAGCATCACTGTTCTCACCTCCCTCCACCTCCACGGGCATGTCCAGGTCGCTCGCGTCGCTGTCGTCCTCCGACTCGCTGGCGTTCTTGTCATCCTTGGCATCACCTCCACTCGGCTTCTGCTCCTCTCCCTCGTCCAGCGGCGGGAAGTACTCTTTGGCGAGCATTGCGACCTTCTGCGCGGCCCACTGAGCCTCTGCGTCTGTCGTCTTGGCCTTGTTGGCCGCCACGAACTCCAGGTCTTCGTACGACAACTTGCCGAACGCGACCGACACCTCGCGGTCCAGCGCCTTCATCTCCTCCTCCAACGCGCCAGCGCTGCCTTCCGCGCCCATGACGCCGACAACCAGCTTCTGGCCGAGATAGACATGCGTCGAGTCGGGCAGTCCGTTCCACTGCAGCAGCTTCTGCGTGCTAGTGCGGTACTTGAGTGACAGCGACCGCAACGTCTCACCCGCGCCGAGGATGTGGAACTTCTTCGTCTTGCCGTCTCCAGCGCCCGCCGCTAGCCAGAACCACAGCCGCAGCTTGCCGTCCGCCGACATACTCACGAGTCGCTTGCGGTCGAACTGCAGGTCCATCACCGCCTCGTGGTGTCCGCGCAGAGTCTGCAGCAGGTTCCCCGTCGCAAAGTCTATGACGCAGACCACTCCGCGGCTCGAGCCACTCACGACCCGCGTCGCGTCGAACTGCAAACACGTGACGGCGTCGCCTCGATGAGGATCGCACATCCTCAGCAGCTTGTCATCTGCGTCCAGGTTCCACACGACGACTCGTCCGCCAGCATCCCCGCTCACAATCTCGTTCGCCGCCTGCTTGACACACGTGATGGTGTGTTCATGACCTCGAACTCGCCTCTCACCTTGTGGTGACGCCGGCCGAATCGACTCCAACGCCTCTAATGTGTGAACCAACACAGCACGTCGTCGAGTGCTCGAGGCTGAAGATGCAGACGCTTCGAGCTTCCACACTTTGACTTGATGGTCGGCGCCACCGGAGCAGAGCACGCCTCTCGAACTGACAACGCTCAACGATGTCGCAGTCTGCAAGTGCGCCGAGATGATCTGCGTGATGATGGCCAACGTGTGAGCGTCAAAGACGAACACGTCGCAGTCCGAGCAGCCGCACGCGAACCAGTCGGTATCTGCCGTCACACTCACGACGGCCGCGTCGAACTCGTACATGATCTTGGAAAGCGAGATGGAATACCCGCCGATGAGTTCATCGTGGACGTCCCAAACTCCGAGCGTCGCGTCGGCACAGCCAGTGTAAATGCGGCGCTCAGTGTAGAAGAGCGACACGATCGGCGCCTGGTGACCTGTTGGCGCTCCCAAATGCTCCTTGCGAGGATCGCCGAGCGCTTGGGCAAGACACGAGCCGGTCAACAGGTCGAAGAGGAGACCAGTCATGCTCGAGGCAGCCACACAGGTCGGGAAGCCGCCGCTGGCGGTGCCGACGACGTTCTTCAAGTGTTCGTTTGCTGCGTTGAAGCGGAAGCAGCGAAGACGCTCCTTGCCCATCATGCGTTGCATTAAAGCCCCCGTCTCGACAATGAGCTCCTGTTCCAGCTCATGGATCTCGTCTTCTGCGTTCGACACGCGGATCCGGACATTGGCCACCGCGCGAATGATGCCCTCTTCTCCAGCTCGAACGGCTCCCATCAACTTGGCGAGCTTCTGTTTGAAGTTCTCGATCTCATAACGAGCGACACAACCGTTGATGACGCTCGAGTCCACCTCGGACGAGTCGCTCGCCAACGCACGCTTCAAATCTTCTTCTCCCTGCTCAAGGAGCTTCTTCTTCTCGGCAAGCAGCTTCTCCAGGCTCTGAGCGAATTGGAGCTCCTCTCGAATCGACAGCTTCCGAGTAATCCGCTCCTTTCGGAGTCGAGGAACAATGGCACCGACTCGCTCGAGCGTGATTTCGCACGAGGAGCTCGCTCCAACGCCCACAATTCGCTGCTGGAGACGGTCGAGCTGCTTGTTTGCAGACTCGATGGTGTTTGTCAGCGCAAACTCAATCTCGTCGGCGAGCTGTCGATTGGCGTCCTCCATCTCCTTGTCGCTGAGTATGCTGTACGTGCGCTGGAGCCCACGGCAGCATCGCAATTGACCTTGCTGGTCCCCAACGGCATCGAACGCCAGCAGCGATCGCTCATAGCTCTCGACACTGGAGCGCAGTGATCGCAGCTCAAACTGCGTGTCTCCGAGGAACAATTCAGCTTCTGCATGCTCTTTACGTAGAGAAGACCGGGTCGACAGCAGGGACGCCCGTCGGAAGTGGGATGCCGCGTGCTCGAACTGCTGGAGCTCGAACGTCGCCTTCCCAGTGCGGATCAGCAAGCTCGCAACTTGCTGTGCGCTCATCATCTCCGCCCACTTGGTGTTGACATATGCTGACTGGTATAGCTGTAGCGCTCCACTGAAATCTCGCAGTCGCATTCGAGCGTCGGCTTCCAGCAAAGTCGACGCGTACTTCTCGAATTCCAGGTGCGAAACCGTGCGGCCATCCCGCACAAAGCCATTGCCGTGATGACCGCTCGTCACTTCGTCATCAGCTGGTCGAGCTTGATCTTTCATCCACTTGACAGTCTCCAGATGATCGTCGACGGTACGGACTTGTTTCAAGATCTCTTGAGTCTCGACGAGAAGATCGTCACGGTCCATGGCAGCGCCAAGTAGTTCGCGGCTGCCGATACCAATGAGCTCGTTCACAGATGAGCTCCCTCCACCCATATTCGTAGCCGCGAGCCACTTTCGCATACTCGCACGAAGGTGATAATGCTTGATGCGGAGCAGCGTCGCCTTGACCTTCTCTCGCATCTCCTTGCAGTCGACGCAGTTCTTCGCCAGAGCCAGGAACGCACGGTGCACGGATCCGTGCTGGAGCTTCACCATCGTAGCAGCAGCTGCGTTCTCTTCGCGGGATGCAATCGGATTCCGCTCGAACTCGGCAAGAGCGTCCATGCGCTCCTCCAACCGCTGCTTGAGCGTATCACAACGCTTCTCGTCTGCGCGCAGGTAGTTTTCGACTTGGACCATCTCGGACTTGGTGTCAACGATGTAGAGCTGGTCGATCTCGATCTCGTCTTCCAGCGCTATGACCAATTCCTTGGTGTAGAACCTCTGGCGGCCGTTTTCAAACACATCCGAGTCCATCTGCGGCCCTCGAAACATCCGCGCACGCTCCAGCTCGGCCTGCTTCTCCAAGATGCGCGACTCGGCGGAGCGAATCAGCGCCACCAGGTCGATTCGACGATCGTTGCACCACTGCACGTTGTACTCTGCTCGCTTGAGTTCGTCCCGCAGTTCTACCAGTCGAAAATGGAACTGCCGTCGCCGCTCTGCGATCTTCTCTTCGTCGCACATGTCGTCAAACTTTTTGACGAGCTTCGTTGTCGGTTCCTCTGGCACAATAACAGGATCGTCTTCGACTTGAGGCTCGGCGGTATCTCCGCTGACGATGGCGTTGACTCTGTCTTCAAACTGTGGATGGGTCATCGTGATGAAGCGTGACACTTGCTGGATGTAGTGCTGGCGGTCATACCGCTGCATGAACCCACTCAAGAACTGCGAGTCCACAATCCGAGCTCTGGAGTTCACCGCGGCCTGCAACTCGTCCAGCAACCGGAACTCGTTACCAGGTGCTGCATACATGAGTGACCATGTCAATCACAGCCACATATCCAACATCAAAAAGATGGAGTGGTGTGCGTACCGATTGTGAAGATCGAGTTGATCGACTCCGAGTACTCGCCCGGCTTGCCATCGTCGTTGACTGCTCGAACTCGAAACTGCTTGTGCTCCTTCCCGCTTAGCAACTTGGTCATCGTAAACGTGGTGGACGCCGAGTATGTGCGGATCCTCTTCGGCCGGTACTTCACGTCTGCAACATCCAAGGACCCGTCTTCAAACCGACTGGCGTCCTTGTCCTCCATGACTGCCTCGATGAATGTGATCTCATAGTCCATAAGCGGCTTCCCACCGCTGTCGAGTGGCTCAAGCCACGACAGTGTGATGGTCGTGGCTGTGACCGCTCCAATGGAGAGAAACAGCGGCCGGGTCGGTCCAATTGACGGCGCCGTCTCGATAGCGTCGACGCGGTTGCTCGGCTCGCTCCTTCCATTGATCGTAATTGCGTAAAGTACAAAGTCGCAGTACTCTTGCGCTGCCACGAGCCCGTCGAGACGAAACTGGTTGGGTGCGACCGGCACTTGGAGGCACCATCTTGACGTATGCACCGGCGGTAGAGACTCGATCGAAATCTGTCGGTCGGCTACTGTGGCGCTCGTTTGGCGAACAGCAAACCTCAGCTCGTAGTCGATGATCAGGTTGGAGCCCGTGAATATGGGTGGCTCCCACCCCAACAGGATGGAGCGGTGGCTGATGCCATCTTTCATAGCTCGAAGGTTTCGCGGCGGCTGTGAGGTGAAACGAGGTAGAATCGGCTCACTCTGGATGCTGGGTAGGGTCACTGCAGATGACTGGTCCACGCCTGGCGGGGTTGTGCCTCTGGTGCTATGGGACTGTTGATTGCTTCGTGGCCGGAGGGTCGGAAGTAAGGAAGTCGTCGTCCCACCACTGCAGTTGCCAACATGCTTGGGAATCATCTCCAACCCGGTGGATCGGCAGCTCAGACCGTCAAGTTGTTGGGTGCGGATATTCTCTTCCAGCTTCAGCTTGGTTGTTGCGAATGCTTTGTCGGGGGACGCGTCGTGAAGGCTCATCGACAGCCGCAGCACTCGGCGATGCAAGTCTTCCAGCTGCGTGTTCTTCTGCCGAACCTTTTGCTGCACCACGCCAATGTCGGCACCCAACAGCCTAGCAGACGCAACCACACACCCAAATCACTCCCTTTGCTGGCTAGCCCGCTTGCCATGACGCTAGGAACGTACCTCACGGCGTTCTCGGTCGAGAACTGACGGTCACACGACGCCAGCGTAGCGTAGTGCCGCGTCTCGGCGTCCAGGATCTGCATGCGGATGCCGTGCGCCTCGCGCGTCGCCTGAGCTAGTCGAGGGAGCGACACACCGCTGCTAGTCGAGCTAGAACTCGCAAGGCTCGCGGACGGCGCGGGAACAACCAGCCCCAGTCCATTCGACGGCGACAGCGGCGCATGTCCGCACGCCGCCGCTCCCAAGCCGTCACACTCGCCAACACCTCCCGCCGACGCCCACCGACGGTTCTCCGCGCGTCGCCGCAGCTCCAGCGCGCGCCACTCGCCGTCCTTCCCCGCGTCGCCACCTCCGAGCGCCTCCATGGCGTCGTCCTTTCTCGAATGCGTTTGCCTTTCCGATCGCATTGGCGTCACCTTCGCGTAACATCAACTTCAACCTTCGACGACCATCACTCCTTTTTTGCCATGTAACGGTCACGTACGCCGCCGCGTCCTTTCTC
>JAADXY010000261.1:0-31180 GCA_023338065.1 Phytopythium montanum
AGGCGAGATGGTTATCGTGCGGAAGAACGCTCGCCGCCGCTCATCGCTGGCAGGCAAGCTGTTGAAAGCAGCCCATTTCGACGGGTGCTGGTTGACGAGATGCTTCAAAATGTTGTCGCGCCGGAAGGACGAGTATGTCTTAATGTTACTCGTTTTCTTGCGCTGCTTCTGTCGGAAAAGACCTGCGAACGCCGTTTGCTGTCCGAGTTGTCCGTCCTCGCGGCCGAAAGTCTCGCAGAACTTGCACCACGCCTCAGTCACCTCACTCGCTGCGTCTGCCTTCGGCGGACGAAGACCGAGCTCGGTCTCGTACTTGGGGATCCACTTTTGACGCTGGTCTGGGAGACTGAGAGTCTGCTGGACGAGAACAGTGTTGATGGACCGGACGCGATCGCTGTTTGCTTGACTCGGGACCTTGTGTCGACTTCCTGCGCGCTTCCCTTTCGCCATCTTGAGGCTGTGACCGCGTCGATAAGAGACTGGATTGTGAGCAACCGACGCTCTGAAGAGCACTGCGCACGATAATAATAGACTGGATGCGGCGGTGAGACTGCAGGTCTGGATTCTTCACTTCAAGCTGGACCACAAGTAGGCGTTCTGAAAATCCAGGAAGAGGCATTGTGTCTCTTTTCTGGGACCGCTACCTACTTTCAAGAGGCCTGCCTATAAGGTATAGCACAGCTTCAACTTGATAGTACTGTCAACCTCTTCAATAGTAGCTCCTCCACCATCGGAAAACGAGCGGCTCAAAGTATCTTCCTCCCCCCCACTCTAATGGCGAGCGACTCTTCCTCCGGCGCCGCCGCTTCTCCTGCCTCCAGCGAGCTGGTGACGCACCGCGGGGCGTGCCACTGCCGCTCCGTCACGTTCGAGTTTGACGCGTCGCCTTCGCTCGTGCGCACGGTCTGCAACTGCTCCGTGTGCCGCCTCAAGCAGAACGCGCACGCGATCGTTCCCTCCGCGCGCTTCCGCCTGCTCTCGGGCCAAGACAAGCTGTCGCTGTACACGTTCAACACGGGGACGGCCAAGCACTTGTTCTGCGAGGTCTGCGGCGTCCAGGCGTTCTACATCCCGCGCAGCAACCCGGACGGAGTGGCGGTCACAGTCAACTGCGTCGATCCGAGCACGATCTCGAGCGTCACGACGCAGTTCTTCGACGGAGAGCACTGGGAAGAAGCCTACGCCGCGTCCGACATCGCCAAGCAGTCCAGGCTTTGAGGTAAACGAGTCCATCGTGGCCATGAAGGAGTCCATTGCCTTCTACTTGTGGTCCAATGCGGAGAGAATGTGCTCGGCGACCAGGTCACTCGCGCGGATTGGGAGCTGTCGATTGTCGGTCGTTCTCCATTGAGTGAGTGTGCTGATAGCGACGGCCAGGTCCTCGCAGTCGCCACGACCGGAGCTGCGCAGCCGACTGCACAGCGCATACACGTGTCACGTCAGTCTTCTCGTCTTGGGCTTGGATCCTTCCCGTAGCTACCGCACCAGAGCGCAAGCGTGAGGTTCTCCACGGTGCAGTCGCTGAAGAGCAGCTCCGGGATGATCTCTCTGCCATGCCACACCCGACTGTTGGTCAGTATGCGAGCGAGCAATACCAAGAGTCTCAAGTGACGGCTTCTGTACCTGCCAAGCAGAAGGTTGGGAAGCGATACAAATCGCACGGCGGCTAGTCGCTTGGCAATCCACTCGGTCACGAAGTTGGCGCGGTAGATGGCGACGGTCGGCAGATTCGCGAGCGCCGTCTCGAGAACGACTGTCCCCGAGACTGCGACCGCGACATCCGAAGTCTATAGGCAACACATCCCAAGACACAAGTCATCAAATCCGATGCAATCTTGACCAGAGGAGGGTGGGGATCACCTGGAAGAGCTCCGAGCGATCACGGACGCTCAAGCCGCAGCACACGCTCCAGTTGAACGGCGGCGCGGCGGTTGCCAGCGCCGCCTTGACTTCGTTCTCGACCGCTTCGACGGTCGGGAACACCACGTGGACCTGGCCGACAGAACGAGATTGTGAGACTCGGAGCGGTCTTGAACTATCGACCACGTCGGCACGATCCTGCTGGGCTTCGCTCGAAGGCGCTGGGTCGTTAGTGAAGGCAGCGACGGCGTCGATGACGAGCCGCATGGACTTGCGCACTTCATGCTGTCGACTGCGGCCAGCGTTAAGTACCATGGTTCAGTAGCCTGACCGCATCCGACAGCACATGACAGGCGTCGTCCGTCTCACCTCCCAACGAGCGCGCAGACGACAAACGCGTCCTGTGGTACCCCAAGCCTGGCTCGCGCTTCTCGACGGTCGACACTGGTCTGCAGCAAAGCTTGGGCTGTCTCCACCCGCTGCTTGAGCACCACTTTGTCGTAGTTGTCCAAGTCCAGCAGTGCATCCGGTCCCAGAGAGACCGAGAGCTGGTTACTCCTGCCGTCTACCGCCTTGTCACACTCGCTGGCGGCCTTGTCGAACGCGTTCAGATGCTCCAGGAAGTCCTCGACGGCCGGATGTCCGACAAAGTGGCACCACTTGCCCGTCTTCTCGTCTCGCGGGTTGAAGATCTGCTCCTCGAACGGCAAGATGGCGAACATGGAGTCCAGCAGGTCGCTCATATTGGAGAAGTCCTGCTGCCGACGCCGGTGCTTGTACGCCCAGACCGACGGCGAGACGTAGTGCATGCGCTTAACGGTTGTGCGAGTCTGCGGGTCGCCTTGAAGAGCTCGTAGTACGCGGAAGGAGAAGCCCTTGGAGTCGATCGTGAGGACGACATCAGGTTGACAGGCTCGGATGTCGGCCACTGCGTCGTTGATCCGTCTCTAGCGTCCATAAACTCACATCAACATGGTCAGGGGCGTCATGTTCAGGAAGGATAGCTAGTTGTTGATTGGCACTGAATGGAACGCACGCGGAGGCGGAGCACGTGCGGCAGCAGCTCGACGAGTCCCATGACCGAGAGCTCGTGCATGGGGAAGAGCGAGGCGAACGCGCCGGCCTGGCACATGAGCGGCCTGGTGCACGACCAAGACGCTCAGTTACTCGTGAGTAAGGCGTCAGTCCATGGTGTAGAGGGCGACGTACCCGCCGATGCCTCGAAAGTCGAGATGCTGAGCGCGTGGGTCGCCAAGCTGTCGACTGCGCTCGAGCGCGGCGATCACCTTGGCGCCGATGGCGTCGCCCGACGGCTCGCCAGCGATCAGATACACTGCGCGGCGCCTTGCGGGCTCTGTGTGACTGCTGCTAGCGGCATGGAGGCGCCGGAGTGGAGGCGCAGGGAGACCGGCGGGCCGCACGAGCACTCGGCGCCACATGATCCGCGTCAATTGAGGCGGGTTACTCGATCAATGAGGGTTACTCGACGCTGGTTGGGTGATAATCAAGATTTGTCGCAATACAGCCAATCAGATCGCGGTTTCGATGGTCAAAACAGCAGTCTGTATTGACGGAGCCGACACTTCCGCATCTCGAGGCTCACCACTAGCCCATTCACTCCATCACGCGCCTCCGCTGGCGCCGCCTCTAAGCGCCGGGCCTTCAGGCTAGCGCGGCCTGGTTGGCCTGGATGACCTGCTTGACAACAGCGTTCGCCACGCCCTTGGCCTCCTCCTGGAAGCGCGCGCGGCGCTCGGCGACCTGCTTGGCGTCCTCCGAGCCCGGCGCTGCCAGCTTCTTGGCCCGCAGCAGCGCCTGCAGACACAGCAGCAGCTTTCCCTTGCGCAGCGCAATGTCGAACGCGGCCAGGTGCGTCTGCACGTCCTGCGGCGCGTGCTTCTGCAAGATGGACGCGAACCGCCAGGCCTCATCCAGCGCCGGCTTCTTGGTAAGCTCCTCGCCGAACGGGTCCGAGTCCTTGGGCGGCTCCTTGTGGCGCGCGGCGGTCGCGCTCTTCTTGCCGTTCTTGGCGGCCTCGCGCTCCTTCTCCTCGGCCTCCTTCTGCTGCTTGGCGCGCAGCTCCTCCTCCTCCTTTTTCTTGAACTCGGCCTTGCGCGCCTTGGCCTGCGCGCGCTTGGCCTTCTTCTTGTCCGCCGCCGACAGCCCGGACGAGCCGTTCGCACCGTTCGCAAGCGCAGCCTCGGCCGCGGCGCGGTCCGCGAGCGTCAGGTAGGTGGCGATGGCGCCGTGTGCGGCCTTGACGAAGAACGGGTGGCCGTAGATCTCGTCGCACAGCCGCAGCATCTGCAGGTACGCGCGCAAAGTCATCTTGCGGATGCAGTACGTGTGGAAGTCGAACTGGTCCTCGACAAAGTCGTTGAAGTGCTTCTCGACTGCGAAGAACCGCTTGAGCGCCAGCCCGTGCTGCTCCTTGCGGCTGCGGCTGCGGCCGCACTCGATCTCGTACCACATGCACTGCATGTCAAACAGGTTCTGCTGCGGGTCGCCTTCGTGGCGCGTGAACAGCGCGATGGTCGCGTCAGCCTCCTCGATGCGGTCCGCGTGCAGCAAGTACTCGGTCGCCTTGTTGTTGATATACCGGTCGGCCAGGTCTAGCTTGCGACCCTGCACCATCACGTCCGCCGCCTTGCTCAGCTCGCCCATGTGCTTGAGCACGCGCGCCTTGCGCTGGTAGAAGTCCAGCGTCGACGGCGACTGCTCGATGCACTGCTCGACCAGCTTGAGCGCCTTGTCGTGTTGTCCCAGGCGGTCGTAGTGCTGTGCCAGAAAGTAGCGCGTCCACATCAGCACGGTCGCCACGTCCGTCTTGTCGCCGTCAATCAGCGGCTTTCCGGCCTCCAGCTGCTTGGCGTACGTGAGCACCAGCTGCTCGATCACCGCGACCTTCTTCTTGTCGCCGTACAGCGTCTTGAGGTCGGCGTTCAACGACGGCACGCCCTTAGTCAGCTGGCGCTTGAGCAGCGCATCTGCGCGCGCCTTGAACTTGTCTCCGCTCGTGAAGTCCAGCGGGAAGCGCAGCGGGATGACCGACTTGGTGTTGTCCGCCTTCTTGGCCGCCTCGTCGTAATACTCCTCGAGCTTCAGAGCCAGCGCCGCGCCGTTTGCCTCGGCCACAAAGTCAATCTGCGCACACGGGAGCGAGGCGTCGGTCGCCGAGCTCTTGAGCAAGTCGCTGCGCTCGAGGATGGCGCACTGGAGACCCGCGTGCACGCCGTAGTCGTCAAAGTTGATGTCCAGCAGCTCCTCGTAGATGGCGCGAGCGTCCGCGAACTTACCGGTGCGCAGCAGCAGCTCGGCCTTCTTGCGGCGCCACGCGAGCGTGTCCGTGACCCGGCCCTTGCTCTCGTCCAGGTGCGTGATCGCGCGCTCCAGGTCACCCGTCTCCTCGATGAGCTGGTTCTGGTACAGGTAGATCTCGCTGTCCTCGTAGCTCAGGGGCCGGCCGGCCTCGAGCGTGCCGAAGTACTTGTCGATAATGTCGATGGCCATCTGGTAGTTGCCCACGAGGTGGTGCGAAATGGCAAAGCCCATCCAGTTGTTGCGGTTGTTGGGCTTGAGCGTGAGCATGGTGCGGCGCGTCTCAGCGTGGCCCTTGAGGTCGCGCATCTGCACCTGCAGCAGGTACAGGTCGCGCAAGATCTGCAGGTTCTCCGGGTCGATGCGGATCGCGTTGCGGTAGCACTTGATGGCCTCATGGTAGTTGCGGTCCGAGCGGTAGAGCAGGCCGAAGACGTGCCAGCACACGTGGCTCTTGAGGTCGTGGCGCAATCCGCTGCGCACGAACTCGTACGCCTCGTCCTTGCGGCCCATGCAGTTGAGCGTCAGCCCCTTCATGGCCAGCGTCTCGCCGTGCTCCGGGTGCTTCTTCAGGATCGCGTCCGCCGCCTTCAGGCCCTTCTTGTACTGCTTGATCTCATAGCATTTCTGTCTCCCCCACACACACACACACAGATAAATAAGACGACGAGCCGGAAGGGGAAGCAAGCGGACAGGCCACGGTACGCACCACGATGGAGCGGAACAGCGCGCTCTCCTTGGCCGGCAGCTGCTTGGTGCTGACCGCCATCTCGACGGACCGACTGACTGGCTTGTAGGCTCACGGGTCGCTGTCTCGGTCTCTTAGTTGCTTGCTGTTTGCTCGGGCGGACGCGTGGATCGCGGCGCTCGGCTCAGCTCTCCAGGCGATGCGCGCCGTCCACCACACTTTTCAGCGTTTGGCTCGGGAAGGTGCTGTTTTGCATCCACCTGGAGTCACTTGATTTGGGGGAGATCACGAACGCGTATTTACGCGTGATGTGTTTTTACGATATGGGTATTTACGATGCGAGCGATAGGATACGTCGGATTGGATGAAATGCAGCCGCTAAACGGCAGGTGATTTGGTGAAAATCAGATGACACCACACGACAAGATCCTAGAAATCAGCGGTCACCAATGGACATGCCCGCCGTGAGTTGGGAGCGTTGGCTCCGTCCGTTGCCCATGCCGGGCATGGCATCCAGACACGACAGGGCTCGACCATGATGGTACCAGGCTCCCACAGGTCTACATGTCAAGCAACGGCTTAGCACCACCGGAATCTGCATGCAAAAGGAATCACGTGTTGCCCTCTCGGGTTATCGAGAATGTTCTGTCCGATAACTGGCTGTCCCTCCTCGCACTCACGAGCACGAGCACGAGCTCAGGGCATCCAAAGTTTAGGCTGCACGCTCGAGCAGCCGGCGGCGAGCACCTCCACTGTGACGAAGACTTCTGGCACTATTCCACAACAGGAGCGAGTGGCTGGGAGCGCGATCGCCTCCTTACTGCATCTTGTCCATGGCGGCCTTGGCAGCGTCCGTCGTCGACTTGAGCACCGAGTCGATCTGGTTAACGTGCGGCTGAATGTACGGCTTGACGAAGCTGTTGTAGATGACCGTCGAGCCCTGCGTGGACGGGTGGTACGCCCACACGAGGAATCCAACCTTGAAGAAGAAGTAGAACGGGATCCTGCGAAGGAGGGGACGGCACAGCAAGCCAACACGTTAGCCATGAGCCACATCACACCGCCAGCATGAGGGAAACACGTACCACGACAGGATGAGGTCAGTGACCGACTCGGTGAGGTTGAAAAAGGCGTAGACGACCCAGTAGGTGAGCCACTGCGTGTCGTCGCTCGTGCCGGGCGTGCTAATCGCCTTGAACGACATGTAGGCCGGGTAGATGAAGCCCACGAGGCCGACGACGAGCTCCTCGCCGCCGATCACGAACAGCAGCACGCCGAGCAGCACGACGCCGACCAGGAAGATGTAGAACTTGTCCACGCCCGTCTGCTTCTCGAGCTCCACGATCTTCTCGTAGCGCTCCAGCTTGAGCGAGATCTTCTCCTTGTACTCGAGCACCTTGTCCATGGTGAGTAGCGGGTGAGTCGCGCGGAGAGGTTGAGGGGAAAGGCTTGGGCTTCTTTCTCGGGGAAAAGCGGAAGTGATGCACCGACCCGACCAATCCCTCCTCCCCTCGTCGTTTCCTGGGTTCCGCAGCGCCTTCTTGGTGAAGGGGGGAGTCGCGCCATTTCAGCGAATCACAAGGCGACAAATCGGATTTCCCAAGTTGGATTGGCCGATATACGTCAAATGGGTGGATTTTTTTCTCAACATGGGACTGGGAAGGAGAGAATGCTGTTTCGGACGCGAGCCAACGCGGAATGACGGTTGAGAGCTCTTTTTCGCCAATCACATGACTTCAATTTGTGATGCGCGACTCGGATTGGCTCGCGTGAGGCTCAAGAATCATCCCATTGCCGCAGCCATCTGGTCAAAGCCCGTGTTTTATCATTTCCTTCCTAAATGTGTGGTGCATAGTTGAACGTCTGCTTATATATTGAAATTGTTAGTTGCCTGCATATTTCAATGTCCCTGCATGACAAATAAAACAAAACCAAAGAAGAGAACAAATTCTTGAAGAAACGCCCCCGTGGCCGAAACCAGAGAAGCGAAGCAGGGGAAACACCTTGCCGACGCAAGAAAGCCGCCGCGCGCAAGACAAAGTGTCGGCGCAAGCACCACCGATCGCCCCAGGACGCCTCGCGCGCCATGTACGGGCGGGAGTATGCGCGCAGCGATGGCGCGGCCGTGGACCTGTCGTTCTCGCAGATCCTGGAGGCGCGCAGCTCGCACCAGCAACAGCGGCGGCGTCGACAGCAACCGCCGCTCTCTGGCGGTCGCCCCGCGCGCCAGCAGCCGCTGCCGTCGGGTCCACGCTCCGCGCCGCTGCTTGGCAGCGCGGGCGGCATGCTTGACTCGGTGTACGAGGCGGAGGAGGCGATGGACGAGAGCGGCAGCAGCAGCTTGGACGAGAGCCAGCGGTACCTGGCGCGCTCGCGCCGCGCGAGCAGCAGCCTGGACGGCGAGGACGACGAGTGGGCGACAGGAGACGACGGGCAGCTCGGACAGGACGTGTACCGGTTCGTGCAGCCGCGGCGGCTGTCCTCCTGGGTGCAGGACGACGCCGTCTTCGCCTGCTTCAAGTGCCACACAGTCTTCTCGCTGCTCGTGCGCAAACACCACTGCCGGTACAGAACTTCCCCTCGTGACTGCCTGGCGAGCCATTGACTGATACTGATCATGTGTTCGCTCGTGTTGACAGTGCGTGCGGACGTATCTTCTGCGCGTCGTGCTCGAGCCAGCGGGTGGTGATTCCGGCGGACTACGAGGCGACGCCCGTGACGCCCGCCACAGCTGGCTCGCTGTCGTCGAACGCCTCGGGTCTCATCGGCAACATTAGTTGGTACCTGCTACCCTCGAAGCCCGCCGCCTCGTCGTCTTCGACTGGCGCGGGCACATTCGACGCGGGCTTCTCGGAGAATGCGCAGCGTCTGACGCCGGAGCAGCAGCAGGAATCGTTCCTCAAGGACGTGCAGCGGCTCCAGCAAACCAACGTCATCAGCAAGTTCACGCCGAGCCGGACGCGCGCGGGCAGCAGCGGCGGGCTGAGCGCCAGCGGCAGTGGAGCGAGCGGTGGTGGCACCGCGCCATCGACAAGCGCGTACGTGTCGTCGCATGTCCCGGACGGCAGCGTGCTCCAGCGCGTGTGCGACGACTGCGCGAGCGCGTTGCAGCAGCGCCGCCACCACTACAACACGGTCAAGGTGTTCGAGCTGTGCGAGTTCGACCTGCAGGAGCTGCGCAACCTCGGCCAGGTGTGCCGCAAGTGGCACCGCGCGTCCATCATGTGTCTGTCCATGTTCCGGCAGATCCAGTACTACCTGCCGACGCACCGGCTGTCGGAGCGCGAGAAGGCGCTGCTGATCATCAACCGGAAGTTCCTGGGCGGCCATACCAAGTGGGTGCTGCAGCTGATCAAGGCCATCGACTTCTCGCGCGAGGTCGACGGGGAGGAAGGCGACACTGGGACCGATCCAGCAAGTGACAGCGATGGAAGCGGCGGCAACGGGCTCAAAGCCAGACGCAACCGCGCGCTTGTGGAGGAAGCGCTAGTGCTCATGCTGCAGGAGCGACGCAACAAGTGCATGCTAACCATGTGCTCGCGCCTGTGCCAGCCTCACCTGACAAGCGTCGACGCCCTGGAGATCCTCGCGGACGAGACGATCCGCGACTCCCGACTGCGCGCGATCGCGGTGGACGCGCTGCTCAACACGGCCTCGGAGAACGAGTGGTGGAGCTACTTGTCCGTGCTGCTCCACTCGCTGAGCGTCGAGGCGAACGCGCCGGCGAGCAAGTTGGGAGTCGCTCTCATGCGCCAGGCGCAGTGCGACGTCCGATTCTGCTACGACCTGTACTGGGGGCTCACGGTCATGGCGGAGGACGCGTCGTGCCGCCGCAAGTTCGACGGGATGAAGCAGCGCTTGATGCTCACGCTCGCGCAGTTCAAGAACAACGCGGTCGTGGCCGCGACACCGAACCCGTTCGCTGACGCTCGACGCGCTGAGAACGACGACATTGCGGAGCAGCTCTTGCGCGGCCAGGAGTTCGTTGACCTGATGTGGAAAATCCCGCCGCGGATCCCCGTGCGCGACGTCCGAGTCATGTTCCGCAACTACATTGAGAAAACGGGGCTGTTCAAAGACGCATCGCGGCGGACTGGAGCGGATGGTGAAGGCGGTAGCAGCAACAACGGCCGCGCGAACGGTGGACCCTCTCAGCTGCTTCGCCTTCCAGTCGACCCGATGGTCAAGGTCAGCGGGATCAACTACAAGACGATCGAAGTCAAGCGCAGTGCCGAAGCGCCGATCGTGCTCGCATGCACTGGAGTTGTGCGAGAAGAGGACGAGGACGCGGACGTCGTGGCGTTGCTGGAGGGCACGACCGACATGTCGTCGTCTCCGAGAAGCAATGGCCGAGGCGGTAGCAACGCGCCGGCCCGGAGTTTGCGGCGACGCGCGCAGAAGCTGCCTCACTACCGGCTCATGTACAAGCGGGACGACCTGCGGAAGGACGCGATCGTGCAGAATATCATCAACGTCATGTACCAGATCCTGAAGCAAGAGACGCGGCTGGACATCCCGCTCGTGACGTACCGCGTGGTGCCCACGAGCAGCTTCGACGGGCTGATCGAGATCGTGGAGAATGCGCACACGCTATACTCGATCATCCGCGACCATGGCAGTATCATGAACTTCCTGCACCATTACAACGGGCACAGGACGCTGAGCGAGATCTCGGCCTCGTTCCGCGAGAGCCTGGCTGCATACACGGTCATCACGTTCCTGCTGGGCGTGGGCGACCGACACGCGGACAACGTGATGCTGACGAAGGACGGCATCCTGTTCCACATCGACTACGGGTTCATCCTGGGCAAGGACCCGAAGCCTCTGCAGCCGCCCATGCGACTGGATCACTACATGATCGAGGCGCTGGGCGGCTCGCAGACGGCGCAGTTCGAGCAGTTCAAGAAGCTGTGCGTGATCGCGTTCAACTGCCTGCGGCGCCACGTGAGCCTCTTCATGATCATGCTCACGCTCGTGGTCAAGGCCATGCCGGAGATTACGGACTTTGGCGTCAACTACACGCAGAGCGACCTCGAGGCATTCGTGGTCGAGCGCTTCCTGCCCGGGCAGAGCGACGACGAGGCCGCCACGGCGCTCATGCTGCGCATGGAGGGCAAGCTGAACGAGCGCATTGGGCTCAAGCTGAGCGACTTTGTGCACGCGCATGCCAACGAGAAGACCGTGTCCAAGGGCATGACGTCGGTCGGCTCGTCCGTCAAGATCGGCGTCGAGGCCGTCGAGGCCACCGTGTCGACCGTCGCCAGCTCGCTCTCCAGCGGCGCCTCCTCCATCTACAAGTACATGTGGGGCGGCCCCGGTCCCAGCTGAGCTGAACTGCTCGCGGCTCATCCGTTGACCGGTACGCCCCCCTTGCCGTGTTCATATCCCCCTCCCCATATCTGCTCCATACCTGGCCATCGCCATCGCCACCAAGCTCCAATCACCTCGTGCCACGGCAGACTCTTCTCCATAAATTAGTTCGGGATGGCACTTTGCACACTCGAGTCAATGTGCACTCGAGTCTCCTACCAGCTTCCTACTCTTCTCCCGGGAGCTTCTTGCTAGCGCCACCGAGAGCGGAGAGCTGCACCATCCACTTGCGCAGCGCATACCCACTCACAGCACTCGCCACTAGCAGAACTTGCAGCGCTCGCCCCGCTGACTGCAACGCCCAAGCTCGCGGCGCTTCCACCGGGCCAAGTAACTCACGGAAAGCCGCTCGGTGCGCGCGGAACGGGGATAGGCCAGCACCTTCAGGCATCTTGGGCGGCAGCTGGAGCTCATCCGAGTCCACCGCTTGGTCCGAGAGCTGCGCGAGGTACTCTCCGCACCACATTTGCTCGCCGACCGACAGCCTCGGGACGGCCTGCAACAGCTCAGCGACGGGGTCGGTGGCCTCGAGCTCGAGCTGCTGGTTCTGCTGCTGGCGGCTCAAGGCGGCGGCTTGTTGCTCGCGGTGCGCTCGGATGTCGGCGCAGACGCGGCAGACCTGCATCTTGCCGGGGTATCCCCACTGCATGACGGCGGGTTCAAAGCTCTCGCAGGCGGCGGCGACTCGCTTGCCCGGCTGGCTGTCGGTGCCCACGGGCCACTGGCGGAGCGGGAAGACCTGCCGTGCGTCCGCGATGGAGCCTAAGTCGCACACGTGCTGGCCCTTGGCGTGGCAGTACAGGTCGTTCACCTGCTGCTCGAACGCGAGTTCATTGGCCGCCAGCAGCTCCGAGTGCCAAGGAGACGCCGGTTTCGGTGGAGCGTCGGTCGCGAGTGATAGAGCCACGGCTGCTACTGCAACAGCTGCCGCTACGCCGAGGGACGCTAGTCGAAGTGTGCGGAGTGTGGAAGCAGCGGCGAGCGGCGGCGCGAGCTGCAGCACGAGCAGTCCGACGCCAAGAAGCGCCACGACGCCGCAGACGACCAGCGCGCTGCGGTCGACGGGCGTGAGCGCCGCCAGCGACAGCGACAGCAGCTCCAAGAGCGTCGAGGGCGGCTCGCTGCCTGCTGGCAAGTATGTGGCGGTGGCTAGCGGCGTCGACTGCGCGCGGCGAGCGAACTCGAGCAGCGGCAGCAGCCCGACGCACGTCATGACGAGGCTGCTGGCGAAGAGCAGATCGCGCGCGGGCAGTCGCGAGGTGGAGGGCACCATGGGGCGACGTTGGGAGGCGGATGAGGGGGCTCGATGGTGGCTGCGGAAGGGGTGGAAACGACGAATGGGCATCGAGGCGAAGGGCAGACGTCCCATGACGCACGGCGATGGATTCCGCGGAGCTCCTCTAATAGCGGATGACGCAGCTGACGAGCTGAGCAGACGCCCAGCAAAACGACGGCTCCAGAAAAAGGAATCACTTTGGGTACTAGTTTAACGACAGTTTGCTTCAAGATCATTGCATGTTAGCGAATCGGATGGCTATGTGTTCATTAATAGCCTATCCACTTGTCCGATTCTTAATTATCAAGGCTTCTATAACAGTAGCTACGTGCTGAAACTGCTGGTGTCGAGTGGACAGAAATGGGCCGAAAGCGCGTGCTCACAAATGTGTCCGGCGCGGTCCTCCATCTGATTCTGCTTCAAGTTCGGCGCGCATCTCAGGCTGCTGCTTGTTCCGGGTCAAAATGAGCAGTTGGCATGGCACCACAAGATCAAGTCGCCTCCATCTCCATTGCAGGTCATCGCTCCCGGTGTTGCACTCGACACAAGAACTCGCCACTTGAACGTGGTGTACTGTTGGCTCCTCGAGTCCGATGGCCTTCTTCCATTGCCGAGGACGAATGCAATCTACCGCGTTGACTCCGGTTCCTCCTGACCGCTGCCAGCGAGGAACTCGAGGAATGGCCAGTCGACTGTGAGCAGGTTGCAGCTCGTGTCGTGGCAGAGCAACCGTCGAGGCGATGCCGGAGTGACGCACAAACCCGTCACCTGAGGCTCCTCATTGAAGCTCTGGATGGCTTCATCGTCGACTCTCTTAGCGGTGGCTTCGTTAACTCGCCGACGCGTTGTGTTGCTGAACGCCAGTGAATGGAGCAGCTTGCCCGAGTTGAGGTCGAACAGCTCGATCCGGGATGGCGCCGACCTGGAGCACACTGCGAAGACTTCTGGCGTCCACCACGTCACGAGCGTCTGCGTCGAAGCTGCGGCGCTTGATGTTGCCCCGCTTGCCTTCGGGTTCCCAGCGAGGTGACGCGCTGGCTTATACCACTGCCACGCGCACTCTGTCGCTTGGTACCGGAAGACAAACACGTTGCCCTTGCGCGTGGCGGCCAGTAAGGACTCGCCACACGGAGAGAAGGCGAGGCCGGTTACCCGCGGCGACGGCAGCAGTTTGTGCAGCACTTCAGTGCCGAACGACGGCGAAGTCGATGGGTCGTGGCTGGTCAGGGACGACAGGTCGCGGACGAACAAGCGGCCGTCAATGGAGCCGATCGCGAGGAACCGACCGTCGGGCGAGGCTTCAACGAGACCCACCGCCACATCGAAGTACACGGTCGCGACTGGCGTCTTGACGGCTCGTGGTGTGCTGCTTGGTGTTGTGAATGGAGAGAGTAAGTCGAGCTGGTACAGCTCGGCGCCGAACGCTGAGCCAACGACGAGGTAATGGCGCTCTTCGCCTCGCTCGGTGTGCGGGACGTACACGAGCGCTATGGAGGCGGCGCTGTAGCGCAGACCGAACGCCACAGCCAGTTCGAATCCGTCTTGAACGTTGTATGCCACGACGGAGGTGCCGAATGCCGCGGCGAGGAAGCGGCCGTCGCTGGACCAGCACTGAGAGACGCAGTCGACCGGCTGTGACGCTGGCGGCGTCAATACCTTGCGCACCTGTGCCGAGGCTGCAATTCAGTGCAGTATGAGCATAAGTCAGCTAACCGACCAGCTGAATCGCACTCGCAATGGGCAGGTGAAGGATCCGCACCTGGTAGCGACGCGCTTCCGGCTTGACCTGCTCCACCTCCGACCGCCACGACGACGAGCGCGCCGCTGTCCGTGAGGACGCTGCAGAGCGACGACGAGCCGCCAGACGCAGGGGAGGACGCAATGGAGCCGTTCCACGCCGGGAAGGGCCGCAGACCGCGGAGTTGCGCGCGCCGCACGAGGATCTCGCCGCTCCTGCGAGGCGCCGACGAGGAGGAGTTCATGTGCGTCATTTGAGGCCTTGGCGGGAAGAGGGGTACCCTTTGTTGTAACCCACTAGGTTACGCGTGCATTCCATCTCGGCCACACTTGGTTTCAGTATGTTTACAATATTAAGTTTGCACGGTGGCGGATTCTAGAGACTGTGCTAAAAGTTCTCCTTAAACGCCCAAATCCGCCACATAGTAACCCAATCGTTTTCAACAGGGTTCTATATCACCAAGGTATGTGTATTTTAAACCAATCAATGACTCGGTACAGGTATTTCCTCCAATCGCTTGTGTTTTCAGATCAGGTTCCATTTCCACGCCTTGTCCGCTCAGGTTACATGTCCGAAGAAATGGTTGTGAGCTCAGCTCACAACGCCTGGATGCATACACTCGCAGCTCGAAGCATGCTGTCAGCGCGGAGGGGTTGCTTGCCAGTTTCCTGAGTATTGTGGGAGAGCTGGAGGTGGTTGCGGAGAGGTTTCCACTCGATCTTGAAGGAAAAGGCGTCAGGGTCCGCCCCGCTGCCATGCAACGCCGAGCGTTGCTCGTTGACAACTGTGAATCCATTCCAGAAAATGTACCCTCTCTTACAAATCCCAAGATCTCGAGGACTTTTGTTGCATCCTGAGGGTGTGTGACCCGTCACCTGACCAGTTCCACTGGAACTGGGCGGCACCACGCACGCGTCTCCATCTGATTGCCCTTCCTCTCCGCCTCCACCCAAGGCCCCACCTCGCGTCGCCAAGCGCCTCGGCGCCTCCAGTACCCATGACGACGCTTCTGGCCGGCCGCACGCTCAAGCGGCTGCTGCCTGCGAGCCGTCCGCTGGCGCTAAACCTCGCGCGCGCGGCCCAGATTATGATCCTGTCTCGTCAACTTCAGCTCAGGAACGGCCTTCCCGCGTCCGCCAGCTCTACACCACCACTCCAACTGACAGGACGCAAGTCGGCAGGTGTTGCGAGGCTTCAGGCTTGGGCGAGTGCGAATGCGAATGCGAATGCACCTATGAACAGTATGAACAGGCGCCGTGGCGCACGGACCGGACTCACGATCTGCGCGCTCGCCGGTGTTGCAGCTGTGGCGCTCGCATCCACAGCCGACTGCGAGTCGCTCCAGGACTTCGAAGATATGTCCGAGTCTTCACCGTCCTCCCACGAAAACGACAGCGTCTCTGCGGGCTTTGAGGATGCGTACGAGATGCGTAGCCTGCTCGGCGCCGGCGCGTTCGGCGTCGTCATGCTGTGCCACCACAAGGCGTCAGGCTCCGACTTTGCCGTCAAGATCGTGCAGGAGCTGCCCAACCACATGGCGGAGATCGCGCGCGAGCAGGAAGCGCTGAGGCGCATCGAGCAGCGCGGCGGACACCCAAACATCGTGGCGTTCGACCGGTCGTTCACCGAGGGCGGCTTCCACTACCTGGTGATGGAGAACCTGCGCGGCGACTCGCTGTTCTCGTTCATGAAGAAGCGCCATGCGCCGCTGGACGTGGGGAGCGCGCTACAGCTCGTGTCGCAGCTGGCCGACGCGCTCGAGTTCATGGGCAGCGTGGACCTCATCCACCGCGACTTGAAGCCCGAGAACGTCATGGTGACGGCTCCCGGGCGGTCGGAGGACGTGGCGACGGCGGATTTAAGCGACGTGGTGCTCAAGATCATCGACTTTGGGTCGGCAAGCAAGGTGTCAAGCCCCGAGACGTCCTCTACCGGCTGTCAAGTGCTCCTGTCAGGCACGCGGACGTACTGGTCGCCCGAGGTACTCGAGCAGCAGAGCTTGACGGCGGCCATGGACGCCTGGGCACTCGGCTGCATCCTCTACATCCTGCTCTCTGGCCGCCACCCGTTCGACCTCATGGGGTGCTCGGCTGAGGAGCAGATCCTGCAGCGCATCCGGTCGGACCAGGCGAGTTTCCTGTTGCCCGAGTGGGACGCCGTGCCCGAAGACGTCAAGGAGCTCGTGCGCGGCTTATTGGACAAGGACCCGGGCCAAAGACTGACGCCCAAGGACATCCTCGCGCATCCAGCGGTCGTCGCAGCCGTCTCGAGCGGTGGGGATGCCACCAAGTGAGCAGATCCGAGAAACTCGATCTTGTTTGTCGGATGCTATAGGCGTTTTTCTATCTGTACGATGCAGCGTTTGGTATCACGAGTGAAATATCCAGGTGTCAGAGCCGGAGGTGGATCGTGTTGAAGTCACTATTTCGAGTGCATTATTTGTGACCAGTCATAAAGTCACTGTATTGAGGGAGTGTTGTCCCGCCTTTCGCCTTTCGGTGCCAAGCACTCGGGAAGCATTTCGTGTGGGGAAGATTGACGCCGGCGACCGGAATGGTAAGCAATGCGCTGCTGTCTGTGCCTCTCTCGCTGCATCCAGGCCGTCCACAGCACCTACAAGCGGCTCGTCGGCTAGTCGACTAACACCTGACGCTCTGTCTTCACCCCACAGGAGATCCAGGCCGAGCTGGACGCCTGGCGCTTCAGCCACCGCAAGGACGAGGCCGTGCGCTTCAGCCAGCGCCTGTCGCTCGAGTTCCCCGTCCAGGTGATCACTCCGCCTCGCTCCTCAACATCCGACAGCTTCGACCGCTCCCTATCTAGCCGCAAGCTGTCGCGGGCCCAGCGCGGGAGTCGCCAGGCGCTTCTTCACTTGCTACAGCAGCTCGACACCAACGAATACGGCGAGCCGAGCGCCAAGCGGCACAAGACAGGCGACGACGCGCAGATCACCAAGGAGGACCACGCGTTTGAGCTTAAGCGGGAGAACGAGGTCATCCGCCGCCGGCTGCACAAGGCGCTGGGCGGGCAGCAGTCGCAGGCGTCGTCCTTTCCGCTGGCGATCCGTAAACTGGCGCCAAGGGTGGTCATGGGGAACGTACTGTCCAAGCCTAGCGCGGTGAGTGTTGCTGCTTTAAAGAGGTGGAGGTGGCGGGGAGGTGACTGACTGGGGTGTTGTATGGCGGCAGGCTCGATCGCCGCGGCGGTTCGCTAGCGACTTCCAGTACTCGACACACCAGAAGCTGCACAAGGACGAGATCCAGGAGATCGAAGGTACGAAGTGGACAGCAGCATGGAGAGTGATCCAGAAATGGCTCTCATCTCTGGATTTGTGTGGCTTGGGTTTACTATGCAGAGCGACTCAAGGCGCAGCAACTTTCGAGGGAGCGGGAGGCGGACCAGCTCGTCTACAACTGGTTCGCCGAGCGAGAAACCAATGTACGTGCTGGAGACCTGAGGACCAGGACTATAGTGGCGTCTAATGGTCCGCTTGTGTGTATTGGGCAGACTATTGTGGAGGATGTGCTGCTCGACTTGGCGTACGACATCGCCGAGGAGACGTTCGATGAAGTGGAGCGCGAGTCCGGCAAGAAGGAGCTGCCTCCTGATCAGCTCGAAGTCGTCATGGAGGCGCTCACGACCGGTCCGATGGAGCGCGTCCTGATCCAAAAGTACGCGGTGGACATCACCCGGCGGCATCTGCAGTGTCTTCACCCGCTCCAGTGGCTCAACGACGAGGTATGCTTGGGCTTTGTATGGTGCTGTGAGAGTGATGCTGAGTGGTGAGCACCCGACTTACGTTGTGTATGGACTCGCAGGTGATCAACTTTTGGTTCCAGATGCTGAACGACCGCGACGAGCAGCTCGTCAAGGACGGCGCGGTGGACAAGCGCAGCCACTTTTTCAACTCGTTCTTCTACTCCAAGGTCTCGGAAGGAGGCTACAACTTCATCAACGTGCGGAGATGGACCCGCAAGGTACGACGAGCTTCCGTTGTGGATCATTATGATCTGACCTGTGGCTCACGCTAATGCGCCGTCGTGTTTGATGGCAACAGATTGACTTGTTCGCGATGGACAAGGTGTTTGTGCCCGTCAACATCTCCAACGTACGTCAAGCGGTGACGAACGACTCGAAGTGCTTTGACTTACGCGTACCATGCATGATCGACACTGTCCACAGACGCACTGGTGCCTCGCGGTCATCTTCATGACGGAGAAGCGGATCCAATACTTTGACTCGATGAATGGCAGCGGCGCCGCCTGTCTCGACGTTCTCTTCAAGTGGGTACCAGTCGCATTAGACTGAGCTGGTGGAACGGACGGGCACGGATGGCTGACAATGTGTTGTTGCTTGCTGCTGCTGCAGATATTTACACGACGAGATGAAGCACAAGAAGAAGCAGGAGTTCGACGCGCAGGGCTGGAAGCTCGTGCCGACGCAGCCAGACACGCCGCAGCAAGCCAACGGCTCGGACTGCGGCGTCTTCACCAGCATCTTCGCGGACTACCTCTCGCGCAACCTGGTGCGTCACCACTGCCTTCTTAGCTCCCATGGATCAGTCTTGAAGTGAGGGTCTAACCGTGTCTGCTTTGGTCCAGCCACTGTCGTTCACGCAGAAGGACATGGAGTTCCACCGCCACCGCATGGCGCTGCACGTGATCCAGGGCTTTGTGCCCCTCGACGAGGACCTGTAGCTCCGCAGCAGTCCCCCACCGCATGCTGTCCATACTCGCGCAGTCATCCAGGCAGCGATGCAAGTAAGGAATCGACTGATCGGGTTGCAGGGACGACGCCTCGCGCGTTACATAGTTTAGGTCCCGTCCCTCAGGCATCGCCTGACGCGGCGCCTACTTGACCGTGAAGCCCTCGCTGCGCAGACACGCCTTGTGCTTCTCGATGATGTCCTTGCAGTGCTCCTCGCCGTTCTGCACGACGCACAGGTCGCGCGCCTGCTTGGTCTCGGGGCACGAGCAGCAGATCTTCTTGCCCGACTTGCCCAGCACCGGCCCAGGCGCCGTCGCCGCCGCCGCCGTCGTCGTCTCGCCCTCTTTACCAGCCATTGTCTTAATGTCTGGCTGCTTGGCTGGTGTGTCCGTGGATCGATGGAGAAGCGTCGGAAGCCGAGCTAATTGCCTTGTGCCCACCGGGAGAATGGCCACTAAGCATGGGTCGAGCAGCTCACCAGCCGCAGGTCTTTGTGGCGCGTCGCAGTGATTGGCTAAGCAAGCCGTGACATTGGGTGATATCGGAAGGTGATTGGTGGAAAAGAGAGACACATTGCCTCTGTTTACTAGTAGAATGCGTGATTTAATGCATATATGCGCAATGTTTACGATTGATCAACCTGTGGAAACAGATATTCGAATAGCAATTGTTGACTGTACGCGTTGATGGGTGAGCACTTCGCCTCGAAAGCTCCATGAAGGTCGGTCGCCAAGGTGTCGGCCATACATTGATCGATCCAGAGGATGCAGGAAATGGACAGCCAATTGACTCATCCTAACACGTCTCCATGTATATTGACACTGCAACGACTCATTGGATAAGCTGCTTGCTCGTCCAACGCACTCAGGCAGGATGCTCCTCGAAGAGGAGTCACCAGTCCGTGCGCGTTGAAGCGCTCACCTCTTGAGATGGGGAGCGATACAGCGCAACTTCGAAGGACAGCTAACTTGGATGATCTAAGCGCACTTGAAGACCCGATCACACACGGCCAAACTCGTTCTTCCCCGATAAATAACACACGCGCGGGCTCCGATAGCTGGCCCTCAGTAGACCTTTAACCGCCGAATCACCCGCAGCGCGCACAGGCTCCGTCGACGCGCCGACTCCCGCAGTGCACGCAGAACGCGCCAGGCACGGGCACGCGGTGGAGAATGTCGCCGTGGTAGTCTCGAATGTGCGCCAGCAGCTCGGCGCGCACGTGGAACAGCGTGCCGCAGTACGTGCAGTTCTCCCAAATGTCCTCTTCTGGTTCATTGCTTGCAGTTGAGAGCGACGTGGACGACCCGCGCAGAGAAGCAGCGTCTGAGGAGCGGCCCGCCGGTGACGCGAGTCGCGCCAATGGGATGCCCGAGACCACCTCGGCGTTGTCTTCCTCGATGAAGAGCAGGTCCGCGCTGGTCACAAACGGCGTGGGCTGGTCGAACCTGGCGGCGCGCAGGCCTCGGCCGCGGCGGCTGCGCTCACTGCGAAGCACGGCGCGCAGGCGGATGGGGAAGAGCAGCGGCGTCTGGTGCTTGCGCTTCTCGATCGTGAGGAAGCCGACGGCCTTGGAGAGCGCTCGGCTGCCACCTAACGGCAGCGTCTGCGTGAACCCGACGGCCTGGTCGGGCCAGAAGCAGCTGCGCAGCGTGAACTTGGAGGCCGTCGTGAGCGGCGAGCCGTCCTGGATCTGGATGCGGAAGACGGTCTGCTCGTCGCGCTGGCGGGACCACTTGAGGAACTTGGACACGTGCGTGCCGCGCAGGTACTTGCCCGTGCGCACCGACACGAGCTGCACGCGCATGTCGTCCAGGATGAGGCGCTCGCGCAGCTCGTCCACGGGCGCGATGAGCACGAACTCGTCGTCCGCCGCCTCGCCGGCGCTCTGCGAGTTGTACAGCACCGGCACGGCGCTCTCCTTGTGCGCGCACTGCGCGTACGCGTCGTAGCCCTGCCAGAAGAGCTGCAGCGCCACCGGGTCCTTGGACGTCACGTGCTTGGCAACGGCGCTCGCCATCGTCCTGTAGGCGGAGCGTCCTGTAGGCCCGGCGATCGAGGAAGGGGACGAGGACGGGAGGGAGACCGAGAGCTCGTCGGTCGCAAGGCGCAGGTTGAATTGTGGAGGAAAGGAACTCACGGTGGGCGGTCCAAAGAGTGGGCCGAGCGAACCACTCTATGTCCTTTATCCGACGTTTCTTATCGGGATAGAGAGGGTTAATGCGTCATCTGATTGGTTTATATTTGAATTGAAATGTGTGATTGGATGAAAAGAAGAGGGTGACAGATACCGATTACGGCCCGATGTGCCGAACTTTGCTGCTTTTTGGTCGGAACTGTACTGCTGCTGGGTCGAGTCGATGGCAGGCGGCACTCGACACTTGCCTGGCAATCTCTCTCGATGGCTCTGGAGTGCGAAACTTCCTTCTGCGGACGACGGAAATGGAGCGCTCACTGGCTGGCGAGCTGGGAGCGCAGCCAGCATTGGAGCAGAGCCGCGCCGGCGGTCAGCCACCACCGCCTGGCGTCTCGCCAGCGGATGCGCAGTGTCAAACGCTATTACAATGGCTCGAGACCTCGAGGAACAGGCGGGTTGCTTGGCAATTGCGCACCCCGTAATCACGCAGCACTTCGCCCTCCCTCGCTGCATGTTGCCGGGTTCGATTCGATCTCCATGGGCGAGATTGCTGGTCACCTTTGATCTCACAAATACGTCGCGGATGTCAGTCTCACGCGTGCGTGCAGCGGCTTGATCTCCACGCGCGTGAGGAGACTGCTTCAACTGCTTCAACCTGGCGAACAACAAGAGATTGCACATTCTCCGAACATCCAATCCGGCCAGCCTTGATGACCACCACGAGCTGTGCTCTGAGCGTATGAGGTGCTGCCGAACACTAAGTAGGCTCTTGCTGGTATCGATCGGCATTCATGCAGAGGCATTGAGCTGACCACCATGAGGCTTACAGTTTTGACTCTCATAATTGATGTAATCATTTGACAAACGCATCCAATTATGACATCAAATATGAGAGTCAGAACTGTACACCCTAGCGTGTCGATGGATCACCTTTGAACCTGCTCGCACCAACCTGCTGAATTGACCACCTTCGCCAGCCATGAGCCTGGCCAAGGTGCTGTACCGCGACCTGCTGCTCGCGGCGCGGCAGTTCGACCGCGACGCGTCTCTGCGCGCGCTCGTGTCGACCAACATGCTGCAGCGGCCGGTGGTGCCCGGCTCCACGGCGCGCGTGCCGCACCTCGAGGCGCTCAACCGCCTGCTGCTCGCCTACCTCGAGCGCCGGTCCTTCTACGTGCCGTCGGCCGCGCGCCAGCCGCTCGCAGGGCTCGTACGCGAGCGGTTCCGCGCTCCCGCGGACCTCCGAAGTCCCGGAGAGGGCGTCGACTTGGCCTTCGCGGCGCTCCGAGCGCTCACGGACAAGCTCGCCGAGGCACACGAGCTCGGCTTGGTCGGCAAACCCAAGGCCGATAGCAAGACCAAGGCTAAACGCAGCGAAGAGCCGAGCGTCGAGGCGCTCACACCACTGGACGTTCACCTGGCAGAGTACGTCGCGTGGTCGCTTGCTATGCTAGAGGGATGGCCGTTGGCCTGACGTACGTCTGTTTGCGTGTGGACGCTGCTGTAGTAACGCGGCGACGGGTGTGTTCCTGCTGTCGCATCCGTTGCTGAGCGGCATGTTCCGCCGGTCGGTCGTCGTGCTGACGGAGCACGGGCAGCAGGGCTCGCGCGGGTTCATCGTGAACCACCCGACGTCCAAGCCCGTCATGCAGGCGTTCAAGGTGCACCCGCGCATCATGCAGGCCTTTGGGTCCTCCAAGGTGCGCGTCGGTGGACCCGTCCGCACCGAGCATGCCGAGGTATAGTCAGTTCAAGTGAATTGCGACCTTCAACTGCTCGCTGACTCGCTGCGAACTGGCTCAGATCCTTCATGGACGGCCGGACTTTGGCGGCGAGCGCGTCGTGACGAGCAACCTGCCGACTACCAACCAAGACAAGCTGTTTGTCGGCGTGGACCTGGAGACGGCGGCGAAGGCGGTGGACGGCAAGGAGGCGCAGCAGAAGGACGTGGTCTTCTTCAACGGCGTGTCCACGTGGACGGTCGGGCAGCTCGAGACGGAGCTGCAGCGCGGCACGTGGGTGGCCGTCAAGGCGCCCATCTCGCTCGCGCTGAACGCCAAGAAGGAGCTCTGGGCCGAGCTCATGGGCGCCCTGGGCGGCGAGTACGAGCAGTTCAGCCGCATGCCCATCATTTATGACGAGGACTTTGACGACGACGACCTGGACGACGACGACAAGTGAGCCACGCGTACAGGCAAGGCAGGCACATAGATAGCCGTTATGTCGAGGTCCTCGTGATAGTGACGGTCACAGATCCAAGACTAAGACAATGTAGCTGCTCGTGTTGTGAGCTCCATTTCACTACGCCAGCACCTTCTGCGCGATGAACAGGTAGAAGCGCGAGGAGAAGCCCTGGAGTTTGCTGCCGGGCTCCATCTCGAGGCATTGGAGCACTTCCCACTCCATCGGCGGCTGGCTTTCGTCCTTGTGCTTGACCCAATCGAACATGTGGATGCGGTTCGCGGGGCTCCCGAACGTCATGAAGATGAAGAAGCCGCCGAGTCGGAGCACTCGCGCGGCTTCCAGCACACCATTGCGCGCGTCTTCCACGTCGTCGGGCGAGTCGGGGGCCACCTGTTTCCAGTTGTCGTTATCCACCGCGTCCGTCTCGGGCTTGAGCAGCATCGTGTCGAGGCAGCCCTTGTCGATGATGCAGTCCACCGAGTTCCCCTCCCAGCCCTTCATGTCCGTCATGTCGGCCTCGACGAACGTGACGGGCCACGAGTTGGCGGTACAGCGAGCCTGCATCTTCTTGACTACGTTGGCTGCAAAGTCCATTGCGTGGACGTCTTCGTACCCGTCCAGCGCCATGTCGACGGGCAAGCGACTGGTGCCCGAGCCAGCCACCAGCACGCGGTCGCTCTTGCCCAGGTACATGGCCAGGATGTCGCGCACGTGCACGTACTGGCAGTACCAGTCGTACTCGTCCTCGCCCTCGTATCGAGACTCCCAGTAGTCCTTCTTGCACAGCGCCATCATGGAGATCTTGGCCGCGTACGGCCGCACCAGCTCGTCGTCGGCTTCAATCCGCTCGACAGGCCACGCGATTGAGAACAACTTCTGCTGCAGCATGCAGTAGATAGGCGCGACCTGCAGGTTGAACTCCTTGGACTCTTGCAGACTGGCAGCACCAGCAGTAGTAGGAACAGCAGCATCAGCTTTCTGTCAAGGTAATGAACCAACTTCTAGGTGCATACCTTGAGCCGATGGCGTTGAGCACGTAGTACGACATATCGGTCGACTTCTCCCCGAACCGGATCGAGTACGCCAGCAAGTGCAAGTGCTTCATCACTGCGTCCACCGGCGACTCGTCCGCCTGCTCCCGCGCAATGACCACGTCCACCAGCGTCGTCATCGTCTCGCAAGTCTCTTCACTGCTCTCCAGCTGCCGCTGCGCGTCCACCGCCGAGCTGAACATCCAGCTGTGGTCCACGCGCAGTACAAGCTCCTCTGGTTCCATGGTGCGCGTGGCGACGACACGCTGCCTGCGCCGCTGCTGCTGCTGCTGCCGGCTGCTCGGCGCTTCCTCCTTCTCCGAAGTGGTGACGCCCTGCTCGACGCTCGCGACTTCCCCCAGCGCCAGAGACGTGTCCGAGCCGCTGTGGACGCAGTCGAACACCTGTCCATGAAGGTGCAATGGCACGTGGTAGTGCTGTAGCTGCGGCAGGTGCAGCGCCAGCCACTGCGCGCGGTCGGCAACAACCTCCTCGGCCATCCTCCTCGAGTCGTCAGCCAAGTGATTGACACTCGACAGTGTCCACCGAAAGCACATATGATTGGATGAAATGATCATATAACTGATAGTATTGGCTGAATAGTCGAGATTTATGAGCCTGTGCGGATTGGCTATAATCACGCACAATCGTCTGATGATTGGCAAAAACTATTCATTCGAAAATAAGATCGGCGGACGAGTGCAACCGCAACATGGACATGGTCTCGACTGTCAACGGCTCCTCAAGCGTCGACCCGCCGCCACGCCTCTCCGCTCTGCCACCGTCCGTCAGCCGCCTATCCGCTCCACGCCTGCCACTCCCAGAGCCAGCAACAGACTTACTAAGCTGACCCCGACGCTCAGCACAGGCAATGGCGCCGACGACAGTAGCGCGCAGTATGCCGAGCACCGCCTACAGCATCAATGAAGGCGTCACGCGACTGCAGGCGCTCTTCCGAGGCCACCGTAGCCGCCAAATGCACACAGACCGCGTGCAACGCGACCTGCGTACGTGGTGCCGCCTTCATTCACTCGTCTATCCCTATCTGGTCGTACTTAGATCGAGGAATGTGCCCCTGCAATCACCAGCCTGGTCGCCGTTCGTCCCCGCCAAGATGGAAGCCGTCGACGCCATGCTGGACCTGGCAGGCCTCCAACACGGTGAGACGCTCGTGGACATTGGCAGCGGCGACGGCCGCGTGGTGATCGCAGCCGCGACCAAGTGTCCGGGGCTGAAGCAAGCGCTCGGGATCGAGCTCGACCCGGCGCTAGTCGCTCTCTCCAAGCGCCGCGTCTGCGAGCTACAGCAGTCCGACCCGGCGCTCAACGTCGCTTCACGCGTGGCGTTCGTACTGGACGACTTTATGGACGTGGAGATGGCAGACGCGGACGTGGTCGTGCTCTTCTTCCTGCCGCACCGAGAGATCGCGCGCGTGCTGCAGGAGAAGCTCAGACCAGGCACTCGCGTCGTCACGTACGTGTTTCAGATAGCGCAGTGGACGCCCGAGCGGACGGTCGAGACGGTGCCGTTCATGACGCAGCGAGGGTCGTCCAGCATTTTCCTGTACCGCGTTCCACCATCAGAGTCCGCTATGAACTGAGCTGCTTGCATTGGTCTCAACTTGATATCTCGTTCACGCACTAGGTGGACTCTATCGTGGTTGACTGACACTAAGCTCTGCCCGATGCCCAACTGTGTTCTCCCGACCATTCTTCAACGGGCTCTACAGAGACAAGCGTCTGAAGGACCACGAGCGACACGCTAGCGTTGAAGGAGAGAGACCGTGCCGGTCGTGGAGCATCGGGCCCCTGCAAGATCCCGACGATGACTGGTAGGTGAGGCGTCGCCACCCCGCGAGCTCCGCTTCTGCATCGGCGATGAGCACGTGCTCGCCAGCACCCGGAGCTTCCTCAGCAACCTGTCGCAGACCAAGCTGCAGCTCGTCACTGGCGACCGCTACCCGTCGTGCGAGCCGTTGCTAAGCTGCCGATGCGAAGACAACAACTCGGTGCTGTTCGACGGATTCTGCAGTTCCTGTGCGGCTTCCAAGCGCGACTACAGGCTGGTGATTACGAGGGCGGAAGCCAAGCGGATCTACTGCCTCAAGAGTCTGGCTGGTGTTCGGTATGCCGCGCGGAGGGAAAACGCTCGCTTTACCGTCGACGAGCTCATGCTGGCGAAGTTTGGCTCGGAATTTGGGATGGCTGCGAGCGATTGCGACTCGCAAGGCAAGGGAAGCGGAGCTAGCACAAGAGCTGAAGGCCAGGAGACGCGAGCGGAGAGAGCGAGTGGCTTTCTTGGAGCAGCTTTCTCCGGCTTTGAGAGAGCACGCGTCGACTGCCTTGCTCATCCGGCTGCAATCCGTGGACCGCAAGGGTGTTTTGGAGTGCGAGGAACGGCTGGGGGAGCTAGAGGAGGCTCGGAGGCAGCGAGGGTTGGAGCTGCGGGCAACCTCCACTCATGAAGAAGCGTACATCTTTGGAGAAGATGGATCGATCGAGGAGATCGTGGAGTCGATGGAGACGACTCGCAGCCCCTCGTCGAGTTGTATCGAGAGATCGCCGAGAGAGGACAGCGCAAAGTTGGCGGCCCGAGCGATCCCTTCCAGTCGAGTCGAGGTAACGCCAAATCAGACCTTGGTGGACAACAAGGGCCCGTCTTCACTGTCCGTGGACGACAACAAGGGCCCCTCCATCCTGTTCCTGGTGGACATGAAGTGCTCCATGCTGTCGCGCAAGTGGACCAATCTCCGCGCGCAGTTCAAAGACCGGAGATCTCGCAGTCGAGGCTTCCTGAAGAGTTGGCGGCGCACGAACAAACCAAGGCAATGAGCGTCTGCAGTCGTCGGAGCCTCGGTATCGGACATGGCAAGAAGCGGAGTTGGTGATCGGAGAACGTGCTTACAGGGAGATGAGTGTGTGAGTCTCGTGAATGAACTCGTGGAAGCCACACACTCGCACGCACAACGTCAACGGTCCACCGTTGATTTGCGTTGGCTTCTTGCATCCAGATCCCAGTGCACCGCCACTCGTGACCTCGCCAACGCCCTCGACGCCGGATCCAACCGCAACACTCCGTCGGCGCAGTCTATTTGAAGGCTGAAGGCAGCTCACTGCTATTCATAACTCCGTGAGTGAGCTTTCAACCGACCGAGCCACATCAAGGGAGCCATTCCAGGGCTGACACCGCCCTCGACACACCAGCTCCAAGCCAACCAGCCCAACGACCCAGCAACAAACCACCATGGACGAAGGCTTCGGTATCTGCGGGCACAAGAACTCGTACTCGACGGGCGTCAAGGTCGGCAACTATGTCGAGGACCGCATTGGCGGTGAGCTGGCTCGGAACAGCGGGGCCAAGCCACTCGCCCAACTCACGGAGTGCCGCGCGAGCTTCGTGGACCCTGTGGAGATGCCGGACAAATGCGCCAAGGCGCCCAAGGAAAACCTCGAGGAGCGGTTCATGCTGCGCCAGGGCCTGCCGTACAGCATCCTGTTCGAGCACGGCAAGGAGCACATCCCGACGCCCGCGGAGCTGCAGGCCAAATACATGCCCATGTCGCACGACATTGGCTCCGGGCTGCTGTCCACCGCGGTCAAGGGGAAGGGAGCGCTGTTGACTGGACCGGACCCGGCGTCGCCACACAACTCGCGACTGCGAGAGCTCGAGATGAAGCGCAACAAGGAGGCCAGGGAGCTGCGCCACGCGTACGTGTCGACTTCCCAGAGCATCGTGCCGGCCATCACTCGCAGTCGCATCTCGTGAACTGTGTGATTGGGGCCACGATGACTCATTGACTGCACTTGAGGCTGCACGACTGTGTCGACAAGACGCCTTGGAGCATGATGCCGAACCGGTCTTGATTCCAATACACCATCTCACATTCGAAACGCATACCTGATGAGTTCGACACTGGATGACGGCCATTCAGTGTTTGAGTTCTTGTTGTATGAACTCGATGAGCTCTCTCGGCATCTCGGCGTCGATCAGGAGCTGTCCGAACCTGTTCACAGTCACAGCATCGTCAGCTTACGTCACCTTCAAGCCTTGACCACATGAGTCGATACAGACCGTCGATTTTCTTCACTTCGCCTTCGCTCTGGTCGTGGAGGTGAGCTGAGTGTCTTGGGCACTGTGACGCCTTGAAGCGCTTCCACTTGGCTCGTCAGCTCTCGCCATTGAGAGGAGAAGCAGACACATACTCCCTTCTCGATGAAGTGCGAGCAGATTGACGTCGCCAGTGCCAGACCTTCACCTGAGCATCAAGTTAGCCCACACCCAAGTCTGTTGGCAGCATGTCAGTCAGTCATGAGGCACTCACTGCTCGCTGTCCCTCGACACAGGTCGTCGATCAAGACGAGTGACTTGGGCGTCAAGTTCTCGAGGATGAGCGCCACCTCCTTCATCTCGGTCATGAACGTCGAGAAGCCGAAGAGTTGTTGGTCGTACGCGCCGCCGCGAAGCAGCACGGCGTCAAAGAGCGGCAATCGAGCCCTCTCGCAGGGCACGAAGCAGCCGATCTGGTTCAGGACCGCGATCGTCCCAACAAGATGCAGCAGCGGCGCGTCGCCCGCCACTTCTTCACCTTCGAGGAGCAGGAAGCGATGCTTTTGATCCAGTCGGATGCTCCAGTCTTGAGTCCGTCGCTTGTCTGGGATGAACGGGCTAAAAGGAGCCACGAGTTCGACCACCGCGTCGACGCTGTCCGATATGCTGGCCCGTGTGAACCCGTGCTGGCTCGACACTAGAGCGAACGCCAACAACACGTCCAGGTCTCCAGCTTCTCGCATTACGTTGGCGAGTACGCGCTGGTACTGGTCGTGGAAAGCGGACACGATGAGCCGCACGAGCTCCTGTTCAGCCGCGTCGTAGCGATCCTTCAGCACCTTCCACCTCGCCCCGAGGGTGTCGATAACTGGCACGGAGAACCAGACACCAGTCGCCCGTGATGCCTTGAAGACCGTCACGAGCTTGCCGTTGAGCCGATGCACTCGGTGTCCGTCTTGTCTTGACACGCGCAGCACAACGCCCGTTGTCGGGAAGCCAGGTTGGTCGTCTTCGTCGTACAGCACTCGGATTCGAGACGGCTGGAGGTGCAGCGCCTCCGCAGCCTACGAGTCGACAGCAACCGTTTGTACTCTAGTCGCTACCAGTTCATTGCTTCCGTTTGTGAACGTACCTGGCTCACGGCGGCAGATATCTCGTCTTTGCATTGCTGGATGTCGAAGCGTAGCTCTCGTAGTGTGGTAGAAGCAGCAGGAAAATCGCTGGCAGTCGCTTCTTGACTTGCAAACTCCGTGTTTGTTGGTGTTGGGTCAACAACTTGCTGGATCAAGGTGCAGAGCGGAAGTAGCCCGGTCACATCGTGGCGCAACGCCTCCAAGCAGCCACCATCCGCGTCGAGGCCTCCGATGGGGGATTGGCGAGCCACAACGTCGTTCGCGACGCGAATCCAATGAGCTAAGTCGACAAAGCTCTGCAACAAAGCTAGTTAGCGCAGTGAGACGTCACACACTGGACGACAGAGACGCTTTCCGTACCGAGAGCGACAGTCTTCCAGAGTGACCGGACGAGTCCGAGTCGTCGCGCATCGTCGCAAACGTCTCCAGCTTGCTCTCGAACGCCTGCAAGTGGCGAAAGAAGTGTGCGATCTGTCCAAGAAGCGACGAGTCCTGCGAAGAAGCTTGATGTGGTCCGCTTAGCTGGTGAACGAATGTCTGGACGGTGTCGTGTCGGGTTCGCAGCGCCTCCGCGTCGGCACACGGTCGGTCGAACCACTGGAAAGAAGTCACGGACAATACGAAGCTTAGTGTGACTCCACAAGCAGGTCCGCAGTCGTGACAGGGGATGCGCGACCTTCTGAAGACACTTTCGGCCGCGATTGGTACTACAGGCGCGCGAAATGACGCCGAAGATGGACTGCTGCGAGGCGGTCGATGGTGTGAGCACCTTCCTCGCCGCCGGGTTCAGTCTGCAATGGACGGCAATGTTAGAGATGAGAGTACCCTTCGAGTGCCGGGTGGGCTTACCGCATGCAATTGCCTGCGGTCGCATCGTGTACAAAGCTCCTGAAGGTGCCGGCGAACCGCTCGGGCTGGTCCAGCACAAGGGTGTGCCTCCTCAGCACCTCGTAGACCACCAACAGGCTCAGCTTGTAGACGGAATCAGGTACTCGCCGTTGCAGCGACCGCATTGACCGAGGAGAAGCCTGTAAGTTCGTGATCGCGGCCTCCAAGGCGTTTGAATCCGACTCGCTGGCCAGCAAAGCAGTGGCGTCAAGCAACTTGAAGCCTTGGAGCACTTCGGAGGCGCTTAGCTGCGTGTTCCAGTCGATTGCGTTCGACAAGTCAGCGACGAACCCGTGCAGCGAACGCTCGGAGGTCGTCTTTGTCTCTTCGTTGGCAGTATTTCGCCACCAGTTGGTCTCCTTGACAGCGACAGCCACGAGCCTTTCGATGGCTTGAAACACCAGATGGCTGTCTTCACTGTGGCTTGGTGGGTGACCAGGGAACCAGTCGAAGCGGCGGCGACTGCAGTCAACTATGCACACGACTGGGCGGACGTCGTGGAGACGCTCGTGCTCGCCTGGAGACGTCTGCGCAGCGACAACCACCACCATGACGGCGTCCATGCTGCTTCGAAGTACCGCATTTCCTTATTTAAAGGCTTCACTTTCATAAAGGCGACACATGATATTTAGCCAATCAAGTGCGATTTCTTGGGGTTTCGCACATTTTTTCATAAGGGCGACACCCAACCGGTTATTTACCGGTTTTAGAAGTGCGAATTGCTGTTGCCATACACCAGTGAAAATCTGGGGAGATGCCTCGCGGCAGGACCCCGCTGCGCGATGGAGGCGGCGCTGTGCCGAACC
>JAADXY010000262.1:0-31134 GCA_023338065.1 Phytopythium montanum
ACTCCTTGAGGTTGTGGCACCAGACCACAAAGGCGTCCGAGCCGCGCAGCTTCGCCCCGCACTGCGTCGGCGGCTTGGTGTGGTTGTGAGCGCGGGCGTAGACTTGGCCGACGCAGAACTGCCACTCGATCGAGTCGCGCGACGGCAGGAGCGCAAATGCCTCTCGACCATCGAATTGGTCGCTCCTTAGCTGCTCCACGAGTCGCTGGTTGTCGGACGTCAGCAGCTCAGCCAGCGAGTTGTCCAAGATGAACTTCTCCTGCTTGGACTGCTGACTATCAGCGGGAGACACCACCGCGTTGCTGACGTCGATTGACGCGATGGTCGACGGGTAGAGCTGCCAGCCGAGTCGGGCGTAGTAGTCCGGCCCGATGATCGAGTAGAGCGCCGACACGAGTGCGCCGGGTTGCTGGCGTAGACGCTCGCGAAGTAGCGACAAGAAGTAGGAAGCGAGTCCCTGTCTGCGCGACTCGGGGCGTGTGAAGACTGAGCCGACTTGGAAGGCAAAGCCGTGCGCTAGCTCGCCGGACCGCCGGCGGAAGGCGCAGTCGAAGCGGTGCGACTTGCACAGGCAGTGGAAGACGGTCGCGTCGACTTGGAGCTCGGCGTCCGAGTCCGAGGCCGGGTCGTCACCAGGCGCTCGGTCCACGAGTGCCCAGTACATGGAGCCGCGCTGCGCGAAGGGCGTCTCTCGCTGCGTCCGCTCCTTGTCCTGGTACTGCTCCAAGTTGAGCCCAAGGAGGCCAGGAGCTCCCCATTGCGCGTGGTCGGCGCGCTTGCTCGTTACCAGCAGGTCCTCACGGGTGAGTCGCACCAGGCGGAAGCGGTCGGCCAGCGTCATGGTGGTGGTGTAGGTAGGCTGGTAGGGTGTCGGTTGCTTGGCTTGATGGAGAGTGACGCAGGCAGTCGAGGCTCGAGCCTCCCTCGGATGCTCAACAACGAGAGCAAGTCGCGCGTGATGAGTGAGTGGGCTCCTGTGACGTGGTGCCGCGTTGATTAGCATTGAATGGGGTACGACGTACCGCTGGCGACGTCCATAGTGAGCTGAAGATAGTTTGGCCATGGACACACAACAGCGGCAGTTGTTCGTCACGTGCGTTCGTTCATTTGCGTCGCGTTGGCTGCGGTTACTCTTGTTCATCCTGCGAGTCGACCGCAGCGTGTGGTGTGTTTGCATTTTTCTCCAGGCAATTGACTTGGTGGCGCGGCGCGGGGTGGTGCGGGCGGTGCGGAGGGGGCTTAGAAGAGGCCGACCTCCTTCTTCTTGGCCTGCTGCTTCCACTTGGGGAGCGCGGCGTACTCGGCCCGCGTGTGGCCCATGACGGTCGAGAACTCGGCGTCCGACAGGTACGTCTGCACACGCCACGAGACCACAGGAAACAGGCGTTAGCTCAGGCAACAGCAGCACGCTTGAGGCGCAGCAGTAGCAGTAGCGTCGGCGGCACGCACCTCCTTGGCCGTGATGTCGATGCCGTCCACGCCAGCGACCAGATCGTTGTACGAGAACGTCTGGCCGCTGCCTCCCGTCGCCTTCTTGGCAGCCGGAGGCGCCGCCGTCTTGCCTGGAGCAGCACGAGTCGGGGCCGGAGCCGGGGTTGGAGTCGGCGTTGGCTTGGCAGCCGGAGGAGCACGAAGAGTCTCGCTCGAGAAGGTGCCGGGAGCGTCCTTCAGCGCCTTCGCGGCCTTCTCGGCCTTGAGCTTCTTCAGACGCGCCTCGTACGGGTCCACGAACTCGATCTTGGAGAAGAGCTCGCTGTCCCAGGCCAGGAAGTTGGCCGTGAACATGGGCGGCTCGTGGTTGCAGTGCACCGTGACGACGGGCGTGCCGTCCTCGCGGCCGTCGCTCTTGGCCAGCTGGAGGTAGTTGTCGGCCAGCGCCGCCGCCTCGCGCTTCTCTGACTCGTTGGCACCAGTGCCGACCCAGACGTACAGCGACGTGTACGTGTCCAGGAGGAACACGTCGTCCACGTTCAGGTCGTCCTGCGCGAAGTCGAAGATCTCGTGCGCGTCAAAGTAGCCGTACGTGTTGGAGCAGTGGAACAGGCGCGGCTCGTGCGGCAGCTCCTGCACGCTCTTGGTCTTGGCGTACTCGCCCTTGCCGCCGAGGAACTGCCAGAACTCCTCCGGCTCCTCGCCCTCCTTGACAATGACGCTCGAGCGGCTCTTCTTGAGGATCGTGGCGATGCTCGACGTGATCTCGCGCTCCGCGTCGCTGCTGCCAGCGCCTTCCCACTCGTACACGGCGTCCGGGGTCGTCAGGATGAAGCAGTCGCCCGAGCTCAGGCTCGCGGCGACCTCGTCAACCTGCGAAGCGATCGTGTTCTCGGGGTGCGTGCCCTTGACGTGGAACAGCGAGACGCCGTCCGTGTCGTACGAGTCGGCGTCGTCGCGGTTCGTGAACCCGCTCGCCTTGCCGCCAGCGTGCACGACCATCTTGCCGTGGAAGAGCGTGCGAAAGTGCGCCGGCTCCTTGCCCTGCACGACGCGCACCTGAACTGGAGAGCCACCGAGCTGGTCGTCCAGCTCCTTGGCGAGCAACGCGGCGGCACCCTTCTCGTCCGTCGTCGACGACCGGCCCTGCCAGAAGTAGATGACTTCGCTCTGCTTGCCGCTCGGCGGCTTCACCACGTGGAGGATGACGTAACTGTCTCCGCCGTAGAAAGTGCCGTGCTGCGCCTCGGGCACCTCGACCTTGGCCATGTTCTCGATGCGCCAGACCTTGATTTCGTGCGTGCCCTCGTGCTTCGGGTCGACGCCAATGTCCTCCTCCGAACGCGACGACGCGAGCAGCGAGCCGACGTCCAGCGTCTTCTGCGACGTGATCGCCACGCCCTGGCTCTGCTGGCGGCTGAAGTCCAACGCCTTCGGCGCCGTCCACGCCTTGAATAGCGATGTGAACACCGGCGGCTCGCCCCCGTGCACCACGCGCGTGATTGGCGTGTGGAGCGAGCGGTTGTTCTGCTTCAAGTAGTTGGTAGCGACCGCGACGGCGTTCCGGCGCTCGCCCTGCGACGCGTCCTTGCCGACCCACGCGAAGACTTCCGAGCCGACGTCGATGATGAAGACGTCCTCCGGCTTCAAGATGTCCTTGGTCAGGACGCCAGACGCTGGCGTGACATTCTCGACCTTGAGGTCGCTAGATGAGTCACTCACGTGCAGCACGACTGTGCTTTGCTTGGCGATACGCTCGTGGGCCTCGTCGCTGCTGCCGGAGCGCGTGACGTCGGTGAATCCGCCCAGCGCGTTCCAGAAGGCGGCGTTCTTGGGCTCCTCGTCGATGAACGTGACGTTCGCGCGGCCGCCGCGCTCCTCGTTGTTGATCTTGCGCACGAACTCGAGGCCCTTGGCCTTCTCCTGGCGGTTCGCCTCCTTGCCGTTGAAGACGTACAGCTCCAGCCCCGCGTCCAGGATGTACACGTCGTCGACGGTGAGCGACGAGCTCGCGAGCGGCACCTGGCTCACGCGGAGCGTGCGCTTGCCCTTGACCTGGAACAGGATCGTCTCGTACTCGTCGCGCTTGACCGTCTTGAAGCCGCTGGCGACGCCGCCTTCAAGGTACTCGAGCCCGCTCTTCTTGAAGTAGGACAGGAACAGCTCCGACTCGTGGCCCTGGCACTCGCGGTGCTGCACGGGGCCGCCTCCAAGCGCCTCGTCCAGCTCCACCGACTTGTACGCGGCCACTCCGCTCTCGTCGGCCGACGTCTCCTTGCCGAGCCAGAAGTGGATATTCCACGTGAACCCGCCGCTGAAAAAGCAGCAGCCAGCCACACACCAACGTCGTTTAGTCGGTCGCCAGTGCAATTCACTCGACAGGTGTCGACGCATACCTCCTTCCCTGCGACGTCTTGAGAAAGATGTAGCTGTCCCCGTTGTGCAGCTTGCCGTGCTCGCTGGCGGGCAGCGGCACGGGCTGCAGGTTCTCGATGCGCCAGGCCTCCAGGCCCTCCTTCTTCCCGGCGCGTGCAAAGGCGGCGTCCAGCGACATGGCGACAGCTGGCGGCGTCCCTCTTCGTCGAGTGGTGTCAAAGCTGCATACACACACGGAACGAACAAGCGACCGAGCGAGCGGTCCCCCGCCTCAGTCTCCGCATGCTCGACCCAGCCCCATAAACACGAGCGGCCACACGTACGCTGAACGGGGGAAGGGGCTGCGACTAGCGACTCCCTGGGTGACCGACGTGCGGCTCGGCGCTGCTTGCTGCTTGCTCGGGGGTGAACTTTCTCGGGCAAAAGACCGACTGACGCTGGACGATCGCGAGCGGCCGCCGCGCTTGCCACCGCGATAAGACACGGCGTGAACCCTGGGTTCACTGAATTTTCGCCAATCATGGGTCGGGAGGAAGGATTCGACCAATGACAAGGGGGGAAGGAACTCATCCAAAACCGGTTTCGACCAATACGCGGTTGTGTCCTCGTGGTGTGACAGACTTCAAGCTGAATCTTTTTCTTGCTGGCCACTCCACAGCTCCATATTACAAATATGGGTCAGTATACTCGCAAATAGGCTTGATACCAAGAAGTATTTACATTGAACGAGGTCCTCTCAGCCATCACTAAAGTAGTTGTCTCTGGCACTATCTGAAACAAACACCGCTCGTCTCACCGTTCAGTGTACTGATACGTGTGCGTTTCTCGCCGCTTGGGGTGCAAATCCAAGCAGCACGTCTCATCCATTTTCCCTGGACCACACACACACTCCACGGCATTCCTGCAGTTTCCTCCTCTGCATCAAGTCGCGTCAGCCTCAGCAGACCACCCGACGACCCCACACCGCCGACCGCACACCAAGCCAAGGCAAGCCAACGCAAGCCAAGCCAAGTGCCATGCTCGCGCGCAACGTTCAGGCCTCGCAGACGCTCCATGCGGCCGCGCTCCAGACGGCGACGGCTCCCGGCCGAGCTTTGCTGGCCGCGCGCTTCCTGAGCGTCGCGTCGAGCGCCGAGGGCGAGGAGGTGCTGACTGCCGAGGTGACCAAGGACGAGGCCGTCGAGGAGCCCGAGCCAGTCAAGAAGTACGTGCACACGGTGCCCAAGTACAACCCGCCCGTCAAGACCGGCATGAAGGGCATCAGCATCGTACGTAGCGGGCTCTTACTACCTACCAAGTGTGTCTGACGTGGCAACTGACGCACGATCGATCGCTGCAACAGGTGCATGACCCGCTGTACAACAAGGGCACCGGCTTCAAGATGGTCGAGCGCGACCGCCTCGGTGCGTCACCACGCCTCTGCTCTTCAATGTATGCCAGGGCTAACATACTGTGTGTGTTGCTTGCTCCCTTGTAGGTCTGCGCGGACTCGTGCCGCCTCGCCGGCTGGACATGGACGCGCAGCTCGAGAAGATCTACCAGGTGTACTCGGAGGAGCCGGACCCGCTGCGCAAGAACATTTTCCTGTCGGACCTGCAGAACCGCAACGAGACGCTCTTCTTCCGCCTGCTCATCGACAACATCAAGGAGCTCGCGCCGGTCGTGTACACGCCGACGGTCGGCCTCGTATGCCAGAAGTTCGGCAGCGTCTTCCGCCGGCCGCGAGGCATGTACTTCAGCGCCGAGGACCGCAGCCAGTTCGGCGCCATGGTGCACAACTGGCCGTGCGACGACGTCGAGGTGATCGTCGTCACGGACGGCAGCCGCATCCTCGGGCTCGGCGACCTGGGCGTCAACGGCATGGGCATCCCGATCGGCAAGCTGGCGCTGTACACGGCCGCGGGTGGCATCGACCCGCGCAAGGTGCTGCCGGTCGTGCTCGATGTGGGCACCAACAACAAGCAGTTCCTCGAGGACCCGTTCTACCTGGGCATGCAGCATCCGCGGCTCACGGGCGAGGTCTTCTGGGGCGTCGTCGACGAGTTCATGCGCGCCGTGCGCCACCGCTGGCCCAACGCGCTTGTGCAGTTTGAGGACTTCTCGAGCGACCACGCCGCCGACGTCCTGAACGCCTACCGCCTCAAGCAGCTGTGCTTCAACGACGACATCCAAGGCACCGGCGCTACCGTGCTGGCCGGCGCACTCAGCGCCTGTGAGCTCGTCAGCGTTCCGCTCAAGGACCAGCGCATCGTGATCCTGGGAGCCGGCAGCGCCGGTCTCGGAGTCGCGACTACACTGCTCCAGGGTATGCTGCGTGAGGGCATGTCGGCCGACGAGGCCCGGAGCCGCTTCTACATCCTGGACCAGCATGGACTGCTTGGCTCGGGGCGGACGGACCTCAACTCGGGCCAGAAGTACTTCTCACGGACCGACCTGGCCGACAAATCGAGCCTCGTGGAGGTCATCAAGAGCGTCAAGCCGACGATGCTCATGGGGCTCAGCGCCGCGCGTGGCGCCTTCACGCAGGAAGCCGTCGAGGAGATGGCCAAGCACGTGGAGCAGCCGATCGTCTTCCCGCTGTCCAACCCGACGTCTGTGGCCGAGTGCACGGCCGAGCAGGCGTACACGTGGACCAAGGGCAAGTGCGTGTTCGCGAGCGGCAGCCCGTTCGACCCGGTCGAGTTCGAGGGCAAGACGTACTCCATCAGCCAGTGCAACAACATGTTCATCTTCCCGGGCGTCGGCCTCGCCTGCAAGGTCAGCCACGCGTCGCGCGTCACGGACCGCATGCTGTACGCGGCGGCCAAGGCGCTGTCGCTCACGCTGACGCCCGAGGAGCGCGCCAAGGGCCAGGTGTTCCCGTCCGTCGACAACATTCGCCACGTGTCGCTCAAGGTGGCCACGGCCGTCATGCAGTGCGCGCTGGACGACGAGGTCGCCGGCTTCCGCCCCAAGATCCGCCGCGGAGCCAGCCTCGAGGCCTACATCGCTTCCAAGATGTACTACCCCGCGTACCACACGCTCGTCGAGTAAGCAAGCGCCAACGAGCGAGTCGTCTTCGCCCCTCTGGAGTCGAGCAAGAGCTTGATCGGAGAGCCGACAGCATTCTGTATCGAGCGGGATCCCGCTACATGTTGCGTCCTCGCTGCTAGAGAGCGCGTTGGCATCAAATGCATATCCAAGTCTTCTTTGGTCTGTTCTTCGCTGGGACTGCCACCCTAGTGTTCGCGGGTCTGGAGGGCCTTGGCCTGTCATGTAAGCGATGCAAGTATCTATCTACGCCGTCTGACTATCACTTGTACCAGGTGGCCGCCATGCATTGATGGCTGGACGTCAAGCGGCCGAGCAGCTCGCCGACTGTGGCGCGAGCAGCGAGAACTGGGACACGAACGCGTCGAACTCCTCCTCGTGGTCCGGGTCGCCCGGCCGCCGCAGCGCGTGCAGACAGCCCGTGACCGTCCCGCACGGCGAGTCAATGTCTACGCCACTGGCGTACTCGAACGTGTCGCCCGGCGCGAGCACCGGCGTGTTGCCCACGATGCCCGGCGAGTTGCGCGGCAGAGCGATGCGCTGGCCCTTGGCGCTCTCGAACGTGTACTGCCGCCCGAGGATCTGCACGGCCGTGTGCTCGTCTGTCGATAAGCTTATCAGTCGAGGAGGAGTTACTGGCAACTTGATGAAGGGGCGGACGCACTCTCGTTCGTGATGGTGACGCGGTAGGTGAAGCGGAAGACGTTGTCCGCCGGGTTCGAGTGCGTCTGCACGTACTGGCTCGTCACCTCAACGCGCACGCCGTCCGTCACCGTCACTGCATTGAGTCAGGCAGCCCGTATCACGAGTCAATGACTCCCTGCATACCTTCTCCAAGCCGTATACAAGCATGCTTGAGCGACGCACTTACCGCTCGAGCACTTGGCCAGCAGCTGCTGCTCCGACAGCTCCTGGAGCGTCCTACAGCCACAACCCACCCCTCATCAGCCTCCGCACCTCTCCTCCGCGCTTGTCAAGTCCACAAATCGTACAAGACGGCCTCGTCCAGTTTGTGCTCGATCATCTGCAGCAGTCAGCAGCACGACATGAGCGCCAAATCAGCCACTGAGTCACCCAGCGCGCGCCATCTCCCTCCACCAACGCACCGCCTTCTCCGCCAGCTTCATGTTGTCGTGAAAGACGTGGCGGATGGCGCCGACCACGTCGAACCCGTGGCGTTCGCGTGGCCCGCGGAAGTCCTGCCGGCGCCAGCGCTCGTAGTCCATGAAGCCGCGCAGCGGCTCGGCCGTGGTCAGCGCCTTGGCGCCGCGGTTCGTGGCGCCGCGCGTCGGGTCCACGAACTGGCCGGAGCCCCACTCTTCGAGCCGCAGCGGCGCGCGCAGCGCAAAGTGCGGCGTGCGCTGCAGCTCGAGCGCGTCGCGCAGCAGGCACTTGTAGATGGCGCGCACCGTCGCCGCCTTGGTCATCTCGCTCGCCTCGCGTCGCTTCGTTACCGGTCTCTCAATTATGCCAGGCGATTGCTTGGGCGATCGCCAATTAAACCAAGAGCGTGGGAATGAAACCTAGCCACGAATGGGCGTCGGTGGTGGGTTTTATATCCAGATCAGGTGGGTTTTATCAAAGCAAGGTGAGCTGCTCGACCTGACTTTGGATGCTGTAGACGAAGATGAACTAGCGAATGAGACTGCTAACGTGTTTGCCTAGCCGCAGTATTTACCGGGGGCTCGCCGCTCAGGACTCGTGCGTCGTGACGGCGTCACCACCGGCCAAGCCATCGACCTTCTGCCGACCAAGCCATTGCGCGCTGGTTGCTGCTGCCTAGGCCGCCGACTGCTTCCTGGCCATGAGCCGCGCGATCCGCTCCTTGACGCGATCTTCCTGCGCGCGCCGCGCCTCGGCGATCGCCTCCTGGATCAGCGCTGACGACTGCCGGCGAGTGTGTGCGAGCATCTCGACACTCCTTGGCGACACGGGCGGCGTTTCGACCGACGTGGCAATGGGTGACACTGCACGAGCTGCAACCGGCGGCGGCTGGACCACCTGGAAGCCGTCCTCGCTGTCGCCCGAGCTCGTCTCGCGCTCGACCGGCGCGCGCGACTCGCTGTCCGAGTCGGCCTCGTTGTCGGCCTCGGCAGCCGCGTCCGTGTCAACGGCCTCGTCCTCGTCCTCCGACTGCTCGTACAGGAACGCGCTCTCGTCGATCGTGGCCGCCTTGGGCTCCGGCGCTTCAGCCGACAGTCCGTTGTACTTGCGGTGCAGCCGCGCGAACAGCAGCTCCTCGTTGCCCTCGTACTTCTTGACGAGCGCCGCCACCTCCGGCAGCTTGGCCGGGTTGTGCTTGGCGTAGAACCCCGTCAGACGCGCTCTGCCACCATCAAATCCATCCACATCAGCTACAAGACTAGGAGTTTGTATCCACACTCACAAAGGAACGCACCGGAAGCGATCCTGCTCGCTGCTGCCGCCGCCAAAGAGCACGAGGACCCAGAGCAGCGCGAAGCAGGCCACGGCGCCGAGCTGGAAGAGCTGCTTCTGCATCTCGACGGCCTCGCCGACCTGCTGGTGGTCGCGCTCCTTGGTGAGAAAGAGCCCCCAGCAGGCGGCCTGCGCGAGCACCACGACCGCCGACAGCCAGAAGCGCACGCCGCGCAGCACCGTCACCCAGATCGAGAGCATCGTGAGGATGAAGCGCACGACCTGCACCTGCACGTCCGAGCCCTCCTCGCCCGCCAGCTGCAGCGGGATGTGTGGCAGCCAGTAGCCTGCCACCAGCGCCGCCAGGATCACCGGCTTGAGCGCCGTCAGCATCGCGTCTGAGGTCTCCCTTCCGAGCTGGTGCTTGCTTGCTTGCTTCTCAGGTGGAGCTTTGCTGTTTGGGGAAGAACGATCTGCAAGATTCCATTTTAGCCAATAGACGGAAACTTTTGAAATATCCAACCAATCAGAATGAATTTGAAGCGGAAAATGCGCAGGAGCAGCTCGGATACGATACCGATGAATGAACGCGTTGAAGGCGATGCACGCAAGGCTACATGTTGCTCTGTGCATACATCGACGCCACTGCTGACACCTGACCGCGTGCTAGAAGCTGAGCGCGGCGAGCACAGCCGCGACCGACACGTTGTTGTGCCCTCTCGCCTTGCGCAGCTTCCGCGTCATCTGCCGCGGAGACAACCGGTCCTTGGCCGGGTCCTGGGCATTCGCTCTCGTCGAACTCTTGCGCTCGTCCACTGCGAACTCCAGTCGGATCGGGCGGCTTCCACTGGCCTTCTCGACCCGACCACGCACTTCACGAAGCGTCAAGCCAGCGACGATGTTGCCGTCGATGGAGACGAGCGCCATCCCGCGCCGGACGCCGCTGCGCTTCATCTCGCTCGACAGTTTGGCGATCGTCACAGGCGTCGATGGAGGCGCGAACTCGAGCACACACGGAGATGGAGAGGCGTCCAGCACGCGCAGCACGGACGCAATGGCAAGCGCTTGGACTGGAGTACCGTGCACGCGGACCAGCTCGTGGCCAGTGAGTGGAGCGAACGCGCGCTTGGCGGACTGCTGGACAAACACTCCGCGACCGCCACGCTTCTCGACGAACGTCATGCCCAGCCGCTCGCCCTTCCGCCAGACGAGCTGGCACGTTGCCGGGCTTGGTGGACGCGTCGACTGCTGGAACGCGACGCCGACCTCGTCCCCTGTGTTCATGTGCACCACCACGCGCTTGGGCATCGCGGCTGGGTCGATCACCAGATCACTGGGGTTTCTAATGCGGCACAAGCGCATGGGGCGGTCGCTGGAGGCTGAAGCGCACGGGATTGGATAGTGAGCGAGGGCAGCGAGGGAGAACGCGCGGGGCTCGCTCGAGCTCCTCCACAGACGACCGGCGATAGTAAGAGGAGCTGCCTGGCGACCCAGCGAGCGGCTGTAATTGAAGCGCGTTGCCTCGCGGGCTGACTTTCTGGCGACGCGGTCCATATATAGCAGCGACTGAGCGGATGGTTCCTTCGACGGAAGGAAACGCCGGCCGCCGTTGCCGCTGCTTCGCGTTGTTGTCCCGCCGCGGCTTCGACTGGCAGCTGCAGCAGCACCACCACCATCGTCAGCCAGGTTGAGGAGGGGCAGCAAATCCATTGGAGCCACCGCAGAGCCATCGACCCGCGGTGCCACGTGCAAGTTGCATGTTGCAGGCAGCCATGTGTCGTGTCACTCGGAACCAGATATTCTCCCGATAAAGTATATCAAATGAGAGCGCGCAACCCCCTGGAAACAGTCCTCGCTGATCAAGCGATACTTACCATGGCATGAATGGTGGCACTAAATACATCATTCCTTCATTTCTACCACCATTCCGACTAAGAACACCACAAGAGAAGCAAGAGCACATCACCAAGCTGCCCTCCTCCCGACCGCACAGCTGATTGATCACCGCACCGAGCGAGCAACAAGCCCTCCAAGGACGCGACCAACGCATTAGCCAACAGACCGAGAGAGAGAGAGAGCGCGCGAGAGAGACATCATGGGAGCGGTGGTGAGCTGGCTGCTGCAGTGCCTGTACCCTGAGGACCAGGTGATCTGGCAAGCCGCGCGGGTCGGCGACGCGTACACAATGCGCTCGGCGCTGGCGCGGCTCACGCCGAGCACGCGGCGCTACATCGAGTGGCAGGAGCCGGTGACGGGTCGCACGGCCTTGGCGGCGGCGGCGGCCACGGGCAGTCGCGAGTGCGCGCGGCTGTTGCTGCACGCGGGAGCTGACGCCAACGCCGTCGACTTCAAGGGCAACACGCCGCTGCACTTGGCCTGCAAGCACGGACACCCGGCGCTGGTGCAGCTACTGCTCGAGTCAGCGCGCGCCTCGCCGTTCGTGACCAATTTGTGCATGAAGACGCCGCTGGACGTGGCCAGACACCGCTTCGCCAAGGAGGACGAGGCTCCGAGGGCGTACCAGGAGTGCATCGAGCTGCTCGAGAAGGTGTGAATCGTCTCCATCATTCGGTTGTCGTCGACGGATTGACTGACTGACTGACTGACTGACTGACTGCTTCGTGGATGCCCCAGCGGTTCTGCCTGTACAGTGGGTGGCTGTACGAGAAGACGGACAACGTGCTGTCGTACGTCTCGGGCCTCTCGTCGCTCAACTCGTGGACGCGGAGGTGCGCTACCTTCTCCTCGTTCACCCTCCTCTCAACTCAAGCAACTCACTGACGGCTTCTATGGTCTCGAACAGGTTCTGCATTATCTTGGAGCGAGGCACGCCCGAGCTATTGGAGCTCGCGCTGTTCAACATGCGGCCCAGCAGCGCCAAGCGACCCGTGTGCCCGTCGAGCGTCGTGCTGTACCAGGTGGCGGCGGGCATGACGCCGGCCGAGGACACCAAGTGGTTCAACCGCAAGGAGCACACGTTCGTCCTGCAGGCGGCCGCCAAGGACATCGAGGCGCACTGCGAGGTGCCGGTGGTCTTGCAGCCGCACGAGTTCGCGGCCGTTGACGTCGAGGGACTCGCTGCTTGGCGGTCCTTCTTCGAGTACCACCAGCACCAGCTCGTCATGTCCCGACCCCGGCAGGCTCAGCCCCATGGACTTGGACCGCTTCCACCGGTTGCTACGTCAGCAGCCAGCACATTCCAGTCGACGCAAGACGACGAAGACTTGCGCCGAGCGATCCAATTGTCGCTACAGCCAGCGCGGCCAGTTGCTGCTGCTGCTGCGGCGGCGGTGACAGTATCGGCGCCAGACTGGGAGGACGTCGCCGACATGTTCCCTCCGTCGCCTGTCAAGCCTCAGATGATCGCCAGCGCGTTCGCGACGGCCGGCGCTGCGGAGGAAGCTGCCGACGCCGCACCGGTCGTCAACCATGCCCAGGCGCCGTCGCTCTCGTCGGTCGGCGAGTGCATCGTGTGTTTTGACGGCCCACAAGCGGCCGTGTGTGTCCCGTGCGGCCACAACGCCATCTGCATGAGGTGCGCCGAGGAGATCCTGAGCACAACGAGCGAGTGCCCAGTGTGCCGGCAGCCCATTCGAGAGCTGATCAAGCTGTACCGGGTGTGAAGACCAAGACTGCCAAGGCCGCATTAACTTAACTTTTACAACTCGGATGGCCTTTACTTCAGGTCGCCAACACTTCGATGCCCGCTGTAGTGCGGTTTCGCACGGGTTGCTGCACAGCTTCACTCAGGACTTGCAGCGACCCAGGGACACGAAAGCGCAAGATGTTGAGCGCGGCGTTTTCACCACGACCGTCCGTCCCTCACCGTCATCCGGTTGACGATGCTCGCGCGCCGCGGATCGGACACACGTGGAAGGTCTGAGAGGGAGAGCACGGCGCGGTCGGTCTTTCCTTGATATGAAGCAGCACAGTCTCCCCTACACGCGGTAGAGCTTGATCACCTCGCGGACGGTTTGCCGGCATACTGGGCACAGGCGGGTCGTGTCCAGGATCTCCTCGGCGCAATCCATGCAGATGGCGTTGTGGCCACACGGAACGCACACTGCCGCCTGCGGCCCATCGAAACAGATCACGCACTCGTTCCGCTCCATGTCGACGTCGCTTGGTGCCGACACCGACGCCGACGCCGACGCCGACGCCGAGGCTTCTGCGTACATCCCAATCTGCTGGACGATCTCGACACCGTCCGGGCCGACGACTGCTCGTGGAGACGCGTCGCTGCTGGCCCTGGACAGCGAGGGAGCCGAGGGCAGCGCCGAGACGTCGAGCGACCGGCGGCGAGACTCCTCCATGGAGAGTCGAAGCGCGCGCTCCAAGTCCTGCTGCTCTCGCTGTGCCAGCGCCTCAGCGGACTGGCAGCTGACGGCTGGGCGAGAAGCGGCAGACGCGTTCGAGGTGAAGGCGCTCGAGATCTGGACGTGGCTCGGGCCGTGGAGCTGAGCGGTTGAGCATGGAGACAGCGTAAGCGATGGATAAAGACAAGCTGAGAGGATGATAAGGACGCGACGTACGCGCAGGTTGGTAAGGAAGAGCGTCCAGGCGAGCAGCTCCTCGTTGTTGTTGGCGGCAAAGTCAACCGACTCGGGCGCCGACACGCGGTTGACGCCCGACTTGGCCACGGCCAGCAGCGAGAAGCGGAAGTCCTTGCGGTTCAGCCACGTCACGTCGCTGCTCTCCTGGATGCCGTCGCTCGCGCGGTACAGCAGCTCCGTGCTGCGTCGTCAAGCACAACGAGTAAGCCCCAGTACTGCTGTTGACGTCGACTACGTGCGATCACACTCGTACCCTGGGCACGGCGGCCGCTTCTCGCCCGGACGCATGGGGAACAGGTCGATCTCGACCACGTCGGGGTCCCCCGTACGCAGCACAATGCAGTATCTGGTCATCCAGGCCCCGTTAGTCCAGTTAGGGCGTGTCAGCAATACGGCTGAATGAATGCTGACGCACCGCTTCTTCCACGAGTTGAGCGAGGGCATACCGGATGCGAGCGACAGCAGGTTGTCGGCTCTCTGGTAGAGCCAGCCCGAGTACAGGCAGAGCTTCTTCTCGATCATCTCGATGCACTGCACGAACTTGTGCGCGCGGCCGTCAGCAGCCGCCGTGTACTCGTGGCGCGCGACGTCCAGCGCCGTCTGTCCTCGAGCCGTCGTCCGCGCGTGGAAGTCGACCGCCAGCGTGTCGAGCAGCGCGCGCACCACTTCGCTCTTGCCAGCGCGCGCCGCGATGTGCAGCGGCGTGTTGCCCAGCGCGTCGCGCGCGTTGCAGTCCACGCCGGCGGCCACGAGCACCGCTACGCACGGCAGGTGGCCCTGAGCGCAGGCGTTGGCGAGCGGAGAGTAGCCGTACACGGGGTCGCGCCACTCGGCGTAGTAGCGCGTCTCGGGCGTCAGGTGCGCCAGACCCGCGCGCAGAGAGTCAACGTCGCCGGCCTTGGCCGCCACCCACAGCGCCTGCTCCTCGGGGCAGAGCGCCTGCGCTAGCCAGCTCGTCGAGTTGCCCATGCTGCTGGAGGCGTGGTCTTCGCGAATGGCCTGTTGAGCCAAAGCGCCGCAGAAAAGAAGCGACCCGCCGACCTGTTTGTATTGGTAACTATACTATTTTGCTGTTTCTTGGGATCAAGTATCACTACATGTTATATCAATTGGGATTCTATGGTTAAATTATTTACCTAATATTGTTCTGTTTTATTTCTTGGCTTCGGTGGAGTGTTGGCGAGGCTTCAGGTGGAGCGTTGGTAGCATTACCACGAGGCTGTTGAATAGAGAGCTGTCAGCATTGGCGCACTCACTTGGAATGAGCGCGGAGGAGGCGGAGCGCGCGTTCGTGACGCGCTTCCAGGCGCGATGGGGAGCTGTCGCGGCCCTGATTACCACCAGCAGTGGGGCGCAAGGAGGCCGGCAGGGCAGCGGGGGCGGCGCGCGCAGTGAAGAGGACGAGATCGAACGACTGCTGCCGCGGATCACAGGCGTCGGCCGGCGCAAGAAGCGCGCAACAGCGGTTCCACTGCCTTTCGAAGGACGCAGCTTGGCCCGATCGCCCGATGTGCTGCGCAGGTGTCTGTGGGCAGTTGTGCGCCGTTTCACTGGCCGGTTGCTGATCCGTGGCCGGCTGCTGAACATGGAGGAGCTGCTTGTAACTCACTTGAAGCGCGACGACCAGAAGAGCGGCAGCCAGCGGAGCATCCGTGTCCCGGGCAACACTGTGCGGCTAGCGATGCGGTGCGTAGGTGGTTCAGCCGCTCAGGTCGGACAGGGCGGAGTGCTGGCGCGTGTGGTGGACCCTCGGGATGTCGACGCGCTGCTGTTGATGGCGGACGACGCGACCGGAGACGTCGCGCCGCTGCTACGTTCCACACAGCCGGTGGCGGTCGTATCGGCTTCTGCCGATAGCGAAGAGGCGTGGAGCGACCCGCAACCGCTCGAAGAGATGGATGCGGTGTACGGCTTTGACGTGGACGCGTTCGCCTCGTCCGGATGGAACGTGGCGGCCGACCACAGCGATGACGATGAGCAGCAGGCTCTGAGCGCGCTGCTCACGTCCTCGCGGCTGTTCCAGGACCTCCGCGGGACCGACAAGTTGATGGAGCTGTTCCAGATCCCCTCCGACTCGTTCCTGTCGTTCGCGACGTCCAAATACCGGCAGCAAGCGAGAAGTGGCGCGGCGGACGGTCTGGAAGTTTCGAGCGAGTCGGACCCGTGGTCGTACCGAGAGCTGGACAGCGCGCAGAAGCGCAAGTGGGCCGACGAGCGGTACGAGTACGGGCTCGAGCTGGTGGCGAAGCGCAAGCTCCGCGAAGCTGCGGCCGAGTTTGAGAGCGCGCTCAAGCTCAACGATCGCCACGCTCGAGCGCTGGCCGCCAAAGGGAGAGCGCACGCCGCTCTCCACCAGCTCCAAGACGCGGTCGACTGTTTGGAGCGAGCCGTGGACATCGACCCGCTGCTTAACGGAGCGCATGACGACTTGCTGCGCACCAAGGGGACGCTTGCGCACTCCCGCCACGTCTCCAGCGACGCCAGATATGACCTGAGCAAGCCTCGAAGTGAGTTGATCAGTCGAGAAGAGGAGGCTGTGCCCCGCGGTAGGTCACCTCAGAGGCGAGCAGACGGTCGGAATCAAAGCTCCAAGCGCTCGAGCGTGGAGGCTGGACCCTCGACAGCAGCTTCAATCGACAGCGCGAAGAGCTTGGAAGAGGAGCGACTGCGGGCTTTGCTGGAAGAAGAGGAGCGTCGTCGCAAGCAAAGTCGCCCGTCACGACGGCGACGACTCTCGGAGAGCGACGAGTCCGACAGCAGCGACGGTCGGGGACGGAGTCGAGAGCGCAGGAAATCGTCGTCCAAGAAGCGGAAGCGGGAGAAGAAGCACAAGAAGGAGAAGCGGAGGCACAAGAAGAGCGAGCGCCATCGGAAGAGCAGGAAGAGCGGCAGGAAGGACGGCGACCGGTACGAGAGCGACTACTCGTCGTCCGACTCGCGGGGGTCCAAGGCTTCGGACATGAGTCGACGCCGATCTCCTCGCCATAGAAGCAAGAGCCGAGTTGATGAAGGCAATGGTATCGGCGACCTCCCAGCCATCCTGTCAAGGACGAAGCACCGGATCTGGAACTAGCTAGACCCGAAAGACGGCAAGCAGACTCACGGCCAGCAAATAGAGGGCAGAGATGACCGATTTGTACAAGTAAAAGCGCAGCGCTCACGCCTTGTCGACGCTGATCAGCTTGCTCGCTATCAACTCGGTGCCTTCAAGGTCCACAATGTCTAGGTTGGGGCAGATGATCTGAGTCGTCTCGTGCTCCAGGAAGGCGTCTCCGCGCAGTGTGAGGGCCGTGAGCGAGCTGGAGCGGACGTAGAGATGCGTCAACGTCTTGAGGAACGACAGGTTGAGTCTTACGATGCCCGGCAGGTCGAGCGCGAGGTGCGACAGGTGGTCGCACAGCCGCACGTCCAGCTCCTGCAACAGCTTGGAGGCCACGTGAAGCCGCTCCAACGCCAGACAACCGCGTAGCCGGAGGGTTCTCAGCTGTGGGAGCTCGCCAGGGTCGATCAGCACCTGCTCGACGGCCGAGCAGCCCGACAAGTCGAGCGTCTGGAGCGCTGGAGATGAGCGAAGCGACTGCTTGATCAGGTCGCGCACGTCCATCGTCGACATGGCGCGCGAGGTGATCGACAGCCTCGTGAGCACCGGAAGGCTCGAGGCTTCGTGGAGATGCGTGGCTGACTGGCTGTGGAGCACTAGCGAGCACAGCTTTGGCCCATACACAGCTGGCGACTTGATCTGGTCGCACTGGAGGATGACCAGGCGCTCGAGCGCCGGCCACTCGTTGGTGAGTACCCGCACATGACCGTCGTGTAGGCAATAGACCTGCCGCAGCTCGAGCTCGCGCAGCTCCCAGTGCGCGGCCAGCAGCGCCGACAGCGCCAGAGTGAGCGCCTCGACCGGCAGCAGCACCTGGCGGATGCGCAGCCGTCGCACGTTGGGGAACTGGCGCGCCACGTGCACCAACGCGCCGGCCGAGCGCACGCCGGCGATCGTCAGCTCCCACGTCTGCGCCGGCAGCTGCGCGCGGCTGAACCGGCTGGTCGCGCGCACGGCGCACAGCTCGCGCAGCGTCAGCCAAGGCGCTAGCACGCCCAGCACGCCATCCGCCTGCAGCCCAAGGCCGCCACCATCGCGAACCAAGGCCATTGGCGCCTTGATCGCGCTTGTTCGTGCAGCTTTGAACCCAGCTCCTGACCCGCTCAATCAACTGATGCGAATCTGATAATATCTGATATAATCGGAGACCGTAGCTGAGTCTCTTCCAAAGTTCGCAATGAGTCTGACAAATATCACACGTGCGAACTTAGGGGATCTGTGGACCACATTTCGGTGCGTGTTGCATTCATTGACCCCAAGGCGAAAATGGCGCTGATTGACGACGACGACGAGCCGCTGGCGCTCTCTAGCGCGGCGCTGGCGGCGCTGCAGGAGTTCGCGGCGGAGCGCGGCATCGCGGTGGAGGAGAGCGCTTCGGACGTGCGCGAGGAGATCCAGAAGGCGCTGGACGTGGAGCCCAAGGAGGACTCGTTCACGTTCAGCTTCGGCCCTGAGGCGGCGCCGGAGGTCACGATCCGGCTCAACGGGCTGCGGCGCGACATCGGGCAGACGCTGCAGTCCACGGGGCTCACGCTCTGGCGCGCCGGCGACTTCCTCAGCGACTACATGTACGCGCACCGCGCCATGTTCGCTGGCAAGTCGGTGCTCGAGCTGGGCAGCGGCCTCGGCCTCGTCGGCATCCTCGCGTCCCACTTGACGGACCAGCGCGTGGTCATCACGGACGGGGACGACGCCACGGTGGAGCTGCTAGAGGCCAACTGCAAGCTGAACGAGGTCGCGGACCGCGTCGAGTGCCGCAAGCTGCGCTGGGGCGAGGGTCTTGAGGCCATCACCGAGACGTTTGACATCTTGCTAGGCGCCGACATCATCTACGAGCAGGAGTACGTCGTGGCGCTGTTCCAGACGGCGCGGCACCTGATGCGGCCGCCAAGTGGAGCCGACGCCGGCTCCGTCTTCGTGCTCGGCTACACCAAGCGTAACGTGTCGATCGACTACGTGCTGGACACGGCGGCCGGCTTTGGGCTCGAGTGGACCGCGCCGGCCACGGACGAGGGCATGTACACGTTCCGCGTCAAGGCGTGAGAGAGTACGGGTTGATGGGGACGCATCCAATACAATAACGCTGATATACGTTGGCAATTCGAGTCAACTTGGTAGTGTACAATGGAGCTCATGAGGCAGAGGACGTGGCGGGGGACGACACCGCCGACATGGTCGCGCCGAACGCGCGCAGGATGTTGCGCTGCTTGGGGTGCAGACTCACGTGCGGCCGCTTGGCGCGCACGCGAGCGATCGCGTCGTCCAGGCTCAGCCCGCGGTGCTGCATGAGGAAGGCCACGACGACCACCGTGCTGCGGCCGCGGCCGGCCTTGCAGTGCACGTACGCCGTCTTCTGCTGCTCGTCCACCTGCTCGTGCACGAACGCGACGCATCTGGTAGCGAGCGGGCTAACGCGTCAGTAGCGGCCCCATCGTGTGGATGGACGGGTTGGCGCACCGCTGGATGGTCTCCAGTGTCGGAGGGGAGAAGTCGCCGGTGGACCCGACGCATTGCTTCACGCCGGCGCCTTCCCAATCAGCTAGACACCATGAATACGGGCAGTCAGACGACGCTGGAGGTCGGCAGCATACATAGCGATAGGAGCGGGAGAACTGACCGGGAGACACGGGGGTGCCCAGCAGGTTGGGCAGCAGCTCGTGCGACTGGTTCATCGTCACGACCGCGCGCACTCCCTCCTTCTCCACGAGCTGTCCCCAAGCACACAAGTCCGTAAACACCATGGCGAATCCTTCAGAGTCCGTGAGCAACGCCGCTCATACATGCGCCAGGTGGTTCTTCTCGCGCAACGGCAGCGCTCCAAGGAGCAGCCGCGGCTCCACTCTGCTCCACCAGGGCCGCCGCTGTTCGTTGTGCAGCATCAGGTTGTACAGCAGCGACACATGGAACACCTGCATGCACCCGTCGACCGCTCGTTAGCCCGCGGTCTGCTTATGCCTCGCCTCCGAGTCCCAAGCGGTTGCTATTCGCAGTGTTACCAGGTTGCGGTTGCTCTCTTCGTGCTCGTTCGGCGCCATTTGAGTCGGCTACAGGTCTGCACCACGTACGAGCGGAGGCGCAAAATGCTCAATGCCGCGCCCCTCGTCTCTTCCGCACGGCGCGGCCCGCAGCCACGGAGCACACCTACGTGCAGACGCAGCGCCTTCTTCCATCCAGAGACTCGGCGGGCTTCTTCGGTGGTGGGAATGACGACCTGGTGAGTGCCGTTCGTTCTTTCGTGGATGCCGAAATTTTTGAGCTCCACGACCAGTTTACTCTTGACTTTTGTATGGCACTAGGTGCGCATCCAGCTTGTCAAATTGACAAAAAGAGATGCGAAAGGTGTTGGAAATGTGTGTAAATGAACTCCTTTTTGGTCAAATATGCGCCAATTATGCTCACATTTCGTCACAAAAAACACTCTATTTTGGGGTTGATGGCTACATTTGAGCAGCCACCAGACAGTCAATCCATTCCGCACCACCTCCTGCAGAAATGCGACGCCTCCACTCGCCTGGAGCTCCATCACCTCTAGCTAGAGGCGCCTCCGTCCGCTCAACGCCGCGAGGAAGCGGCGAACGTGGCGGCGGCGGCTCTGCTTCAGCGTCCAGTACACAGCCAGCGCCTGAGCGAAGCAGCAGTCGACAGCTCTTGCTCGACGCACTCGACACTCCGTAAGCTGCCATGGAACCAACCACACAGCGCTCTCAATGCCGCTGCAGGGGTCTTACACGTCGCTTTGCCTATGGCTTGAAAGCCCGCGGCTTCGAACAGACTTGGACCTGGCCGTCCTCCAGCACCACCTTGCCAGCCTCGAACCCTTCGCGTCCGTCTCCCGCGCCGCACTTCACTGTACGAAACATCCAGCCGACGGGTTCATTGGCAGCATGCAGCCATGACTCACTACCAGTGCGGTTGGCTTCCTTGCTGGGTTCACGAGCAGACCTGGCGACCGAGTGCTCCATCAAGGTAAGCGCAACTCTACTGGATCTTTGGATCCATAAGGTCTCTGACAAGTTACACGACTCACGTAGCGAGTCCTGGACGGAGAGGTTCTCTGCTATCAGGTACTGCATGACTTGCGTGTGCGTATCCACAGGAACACCTACTTAGTGAAGCTCAATGAGCAGGAGGACCCGATCGACGCGGAAGCCTGCGCTTTCGTCGTCGTGAGTCTTGTATGCACATCCCTCAATGTTGGTATACAACAACAACGAACGTATACGTTGTCTGTACCAGATCGAGGGATCGCTGTGTGGCTACTACAGCAAACCCTTCGCACAGCGAGTCAACGTACAGGACAACTTCACGGCGTGGAATGACAAGCAAAGCAAGGGTCACGGGCTGTTCGTCGAGTTCGGAGAGCTCCAGACCACCTTCCGCAAACAAGGTACGAAGAGCAGAGAACTATACTTCTACTAGGTCGTATACTTTTGTCTTGTGTCTACTGACAGTGTTTCTCACTATCGTACTGTATCGTAATGGACCAGATTTGTGCTGCTTTGATGACTTCTTCCTCGCCAACAAGTCGTCCGCAAGTCGTAGCTGGCGCCGCAAAGGCATCGTGAGAGACGCTGATCGAGCTCTTCTATGGTAGAGATCACCGCCGACCTTTGAATCCTACTAACTACCTCCCCTGCAACTACCAGCACGCTCAAGAACACTCAACACTGCTGTCGTTTGCCAAGGTGCGGTGTAGTATAGTGAGCGGTAACGTCCTGCCGATAACTGAACCCGCTACGCTATGGATCCGCTTGAGAGAATCAGGACAGTCTGGAGCAAGCCGTGACTCGCTTCGAGCTCCACTACCACCAAGGTCACATCTCGACTCCCAAGGTAGTCACTTGTTCGGCAGCAACTGCAGTCGTGAAGCCTACAAACTCTGATACTACCTACTACCATTTGTTGCAGCCGACTAGGCAGCAGCCGGACTACTCCCACATGGCGCCGCTTGGTCTCCTGTCAACCCGGGAGTACGTCGCACTGCTCCACAAGGCGCCAAAGCAGCGCCTCGACGTCAACAGCCTGCTCTTCTCCTCCCGCGAGGACGAACCGACTCGGTATGAAGTCGGGGTCGTGATCGTCCTGCAAGGGCGACTCGATATCCACATGTGGACGGACTCTGAGCCAAGTCGGGAGACTCCAACCCTCAAGACGGACCCCCGCTTCCCTCTTCTATCAAGAGAGAAGCCACTACGAGTCACCGACCAAGCTCTAGCTATCGCTAGTATCGGTCGAGGACAGTCGTTTGGAGACCAGGCAGTCGCGCTTGGACACTGCAACTTGTGGTCGTCCACAACAGAAGCTGAACCACTACCGTCACGAGCTGGAGCTACATTCCGAGTGTTAGTAGGAGAACCTGGCACTGAAGTGCTCTGGATTTCCCGAACGCTGTACGAGCATCACCTCCGTGACGACCGACTGCGGTGCGCGTACATCCCATGCGCTCTTCTCGAGTCTTCTTCTACTACTAAAAGCCACACACAGCAATGGGAAGACATGGCCACTCTCTCAAGCTCAGCCGCCTTGAAACGAGATACACGGCAGGTCAGTCAACTTGGACGCCGAGTGACGACCGACGCGGGGCTGTCCAGCTTCTTCTCCCAGTTCCCTCCGCTAGTCATCGAGCGTCTTTGCTCGAGCTTGAGCGTTCTCCACATCCCGCCAGGGGACAAGACTCGGCTAGTTGAGCTCGGCGACTCGATCCAGTACGTTATGGTGGTGATCCGCGGCAGTCTCGAGCTCCACCGACCCGACAACACGGCCGCAACCACAGCTGGAGCATCTACAACGCCTCGCTCTTTGAAGTCTCGAGGTACAACAGACTCTCCTCCACTTGACGCTGCTATTGACTGGTACCAGAGCGACCAGCTCGTTCCTGGAGACTCGTTCGGGGCGGTTGAACTGTCCCGGAAGCGCTCGACTTCATTATACGCCGTCGACGCCACTGCCGACTCGCTGCTCCTCTGTATACCACACCTCGTCTTCAGCCGGTGGATGGCTTCTTCTACCAGTGAGCTCATCTTCACACCGGGAAGCACTCTCGCCAAGATAACAGCAGCTTCCTCGCCTTCCAAGGTGTCAGGATCTGACTATCGACGGCTCTCCATGACTGTAGCTCGGCGGATGTCCAGCAAACCGCCGTCACCCTCCAAGCATCCGCTGATCCAAGCCATTCCAGCTCTCCCTCAGCTCTCGGAAGCCGTCGGATCTCTACTCGAACGCCTTGGCGTCCTCAGCCTCCTGCCAACGTTCCTCGTCTCTCAGCTGCTCCCATACGCTGTACTAGTTCACAAGCGAGCGGGGGAGGTCCTGTTCCAGGAGACGGACGAAAAGCAAGTGCTCGTGACCGTCATGACCGGCTTTGCGTCCATCTACAGCCGCGAGCACACGGCGTCGGCGGTCGAGATGCTCCAGAGCCATCCATTCTGCTGCTTCTCCGCTTTCCACGGCAGCCATAGAGACCCAGACGAGTACGCGGAGACCATGAGCCTCGACAATGACGAGTCCATAGTGAGCTGTAGTACTTCTCAAGCCCAGGGGTCGAGACAGCAGTCGCCGCCCAAGCTCCCGCATCGCTTCGCTACTCACGGACTCCACATACAGACACTCCCGCCACTTAGCGCCTTCCGTACTGGCGTACTACAAGAAGGAAGAGTCTGTCCTGGAACAGTAGTGGCTCAGACCGACTGCGACTTCCTCCTCTTCGACGAGGGCGTTTACAGTCACATACTGGAGACCCACTCGCCCGCGATCGACCTCTGCAGTCTCTCAATGTCTGTAACCCCACCTACAGGCATCAGTAGTGAGGGAGAAGCTGGAGAATCCAGACTGAACTCGTCTGCTACGATCACCAAGTGTCTGGAGTCCAGTTTGGCGCCTTGGCTGCGTCTCTCCGGGCCCAAGAGACAGCTCGTGATCCGCTCCATGCGGCAGGTTGTGCTGGTTCCTGGCCAACAGTTCGTGGCAGTCAGCGACTCTATCAACGAGCTTGTCGTGGTCGTGGCTGGGGCTTTGACCCTCTTCGTCCGACAAGCCGACGAACTTTCACCTGTGCTGGAGGCAAGACAGCACTCGTTAAAGAGCATCACACTCGAGCGCAGCGTCACGAGCAACTACTCGACGACATCTCAGCAGTTGTATAGCGATGACCACAACAGCAGCGGATGTGCTTCTACAATGGCGACTCGACCGCGAGGGATCAAGAGCGGAGACTCGTTCGCCATCCGCCGTCAACTCTCTCGGATAACCCGCGAGTCGCAGCCAAAGACGATCGGGGTCTTCGTCGACTCGGTGCTTGCGGCGGTCGAAGAGGAGAAGTTCCGTCGGGAAAGTGTCAAACCTAACACGAGTAGCGAGTCTGGACAGCAAGTCGTCACTCCGCTGCTCCATTCAGCCATCCACCGAGCCAAGATTGACCGGAAGCTCAGCGCTCAGCGGGATGGACGGCGTCTCAGTCGATACTCCGGCCAGTATCAAGGCAAGCACCGAGCTCTGCTGCTCTGTCGTCTCGGTCCAGGCGATACGCTCGGAGAAGAAGCGTTGACACCGCCAGGGGGTTGTCGACGGAGCCAACACGACGTCTTCGCTGAGGCTGCGAGTCCCTCCAGCACTGGAGAGCAAGGGCGAGTGGAGTTGCTCTGTCTAGACCGTCGAGTGTACCAGCTCATCGTCTCAAAGACGGACGAAGAAGCCGAGAGCGAGCTGCGTATGCGGACAGCAGCCGTCCGGTCCAAGTGGAAGCGCGCAGGCAGGGACGCAGCGTCCAATAAGCGCCTCGAGGCTTCGACTGGCGTCTTAAGTGAGCGAGAGCACGGCCGACCAGCGCAGGCCGCGACGCCCAAGCTGCTGTCGCTGTTCCAGAGTCTAGTAAACCAGCGGTACCACCTGACATCGCGAGCGCTAGCTGCTATCCCACTGCTAAGAGACTTGAGCGACGCGGCCAAGCGCGAGATCTGCCTCGTCGCCAAGTTCGAGACGCTGGACCGACGCTCAGATACCAGTTCACTGTTCTCTGGCTCGAGCTCCAAGCCGTTCTTCATCTTGTTAAGCGGCCGAGTGGCTCTAGTAGGGCGGAACAACTTCTCTCAAGGGTCAGTCGCGGTACCAGGAGGCTCTACAGCCACCGACAGCAGTCAGTGGCTCCGGGAAGTGGCGATAGGCGACGGCTTTGGCGAGTTCGACATCTTCGTACCTGGCCCAGCACCTTGTGTGGTCCCAGAAGCCATCGAACCGGCCAAGATGCTGTCCATCCCGGCGCCAATGTTCCTCAAGCACTGGCCAAAGGCGAACGAGATGAAGGAGAACATCGACTACCTTCGCAGTGTCGTCTCCGTCTTCTCCGACTTGGCGATCGACCGACTCGCGGGCTTGAACCAGATCGTTGAGTTCCAGAACTTCACGCGTGGAGAGAGTGCGTCGCTCCTTACTCAGTTGTGGGTCGATACGCTAGCTAACCGTGTTGTCTGGTACATTATAGCGGTGTTCGACCTTACTCGAGGCACATCCAGAGCATCAGTCGTCGGCAAGATGTGCCTTATCAAGTCTGGAACGTGCTGCGTCCGTCGGCTCCTGTCGCTACCTTCCCATCATACTGCCAACGACTCGTTAGTCTCCTCCTGGACGACAGTCGACTCCCCAGCACGGATCATGACCGTGAAAGCTACTATAGCGGATGTGAGTGCCGGCCACTTCTTCTGGATCCAGGACGACACACACCCGTTCACCCTCGAGGTCGTCTCTGCCCACGCCACCGTCGCCTTCTTCCCCATCGATCGCCTTAGAGCAGTCCTACCTCGAGTTAACCTGTCCAACCTTGACGCTCAGCGCCAGGAGATGGACACACTACACCAGAGTCAAGTCCGCTTGGCTCATCAGGCGATGAAGGCGCTTGTGAAGGAGAAACAAGCCGCTGCCTCGGCGGTGGTTAAGCTGTCCGCAAGAGGGAAGGAGATCCAAGTCGTGGCGTCACCGACGTCTGAGCCAGCGCCTACAACGCGGACGCTCCCGCTCGTGACTCCAAGACACAGCGTGGAAGTATCTGACCGTCGAGAACCGCTCTCTCCCCAATCTTCACCACCTGGTGACATACCAGTCGCTCCACAGACCGAGAGCGTCGCACTGAGTACTACTCACACGCTTCCGCCGTTCTTTGGCTCGACTATGCGGCGGCCATGCCATCAACGCGAGCACTACAGCCCAGAGAGCGAGATGGTGGCGCTCGCGGGGTCCTTCTCGACTGACGAGCAAGTTGTCAGCTCTTCAAGCTCGCCACATGTCCTCAACCCGACCAAGCAAGACGAGACCAGCCGAGCAGAGTCAACAACATCATCGACAAGCAGACCGGCGTCACGTGAAGGCTTCAAGCGGTCGGACAAGAGCGATCGAGGCTTCAAGGCGCTCCAGCTGAGCTTCAACGTGAGTATCCCTCGTATCCCGGTCGACAGCCCGGCGCTCGCTGTTAGTGGACTAGCAGCATCTTGTCGGCCACGAACTCCTCGAGTATCGACGCCGAACCAGCAGCCGGAGACGCGGACGACGTCGTGGAGACTCAGCGAAGACAGCTCCATCGCCGACAACTCCGTTCGACTCGAAGTCGTCCATCCACTACACCGTCGGGGTCCCTGCCAAGACGATTCTGACCAGGATGGCGGGAACTGGACGGTGGGAGAGGTCGATCTGCGAGCTAGAGTGGCTGCCAGGCTCTCGGACGTCGGCTCCCCGCTCCGCACCATCTCGTTGGCCCCCTACAAGCCTGGAGAGCGGTCTGGTGATGACGCTAATGCGTTGACCACAGCGTTGGAGTCGCCGCTTTGCCTTGACGGCCAGCGAGAGTTGTCTGCGCCACATCCGTCACTGAAAGGCGGAGCTCATCGGCGGGTTGCCAGCTCACCACAACAGACTCGCGGCCCTGGGAAGTGTTGCCAGCCTGAATTGGTGCGGAAGCAAGGTTTTTTGACAGTGTCGAGCCCAACTTGCGACTCGATGGTAGCGTCCCGAGGCGGTCGACGCTTCTTCATGCTTGTCGGGAACCAACTGCGCGAGTTCCCAGACTCTGTGGCGCGTCACGACTTGCCGAACGAGCGCTGGGTCAACTGCTACCGTCTTCAACCAACCACCAAGGTCGTGGGTGCGACTGACAGAGAGGTGTCGATGTCCGGTCGAGTGCGAACTCAAAGATTCCAAGTCGCCTTTGACGCCACCACTACTATGAACTTCACGGCGCCGTCGGTGATGGAGCGGAAGCAGTGGATGGCCGCGCTTAGTGACGCATGCAGCTTCGTCTCGGACAGTGGAGCGAGTCCGTACCCTCGCATCAAGCAAGTCCAGCCACTAGCCAAGCCAGATGATGTTCCTCTATCATCTCGATCTCGCAAGCGGACGACAGCTCCAGCGTCGAGCAACAACGCCGTCGAGGGTGACGCCATGCCTGTCGAGTACTGCATCTCATAGCGACCAGTCAACCAAGCCAACAAGAGTGGCCACCTCACTCCCCACACTCTCTATTCCCCGGCTTAGGAGAAGTCGACCTGGGGGTACCACTGCTTGAGCGTCGCCAGCAACTCGGCGAAGCTGTCGTCGACCACCTTGTTGACTAGCACAGCGTCGAAAACGCCCGGCTGCTGGCCGAACTCGATCTCCTTGGCCGCGTTCTTGACGCGCAGCACGATCTTGTCCTCCGTCTCGGTCGCGCGGCCGCGCAGGCGCTGCTCGAGCTCGTCCATGGACGGCGGCGCCACGAAGAGGAACTTGGCCGGGATGCCCGACGCCTTGACCTGCTGCACACCCTGCACGTCGATGTCCAGGATGCAGATCTTGCCCTGCTCCTGCACCGTCTCGACGGCGCGGCGACTCGTGCCGTACACGTTGCCGTGCACTTCGGCGTGCTCGAGGAAGAGCCCGGCGCTGATCTCGCTCTGCACCTGCTCCTTGCTCGTGAAGTGGTACGCCACGCCGTCCGCTTCACCCTCACGTGGCCCGCGAGTCGTGTGGCTCACCGAGAAGCCGAACGTGTTGGGGAACTTGGACAGCAGCAGGTTGATGAGCGTGCCCTTGCCGACTCCCGACGGACCAGCGACGACCAGCGGCGTCAACTGCAAGCATAGTGAACGTTAGTAAGCGCTATCGAGACATACTGAGGGGTAGATGGAGCGTCCGTACCCCGGCGTTGGGCGGCCGCGCGGCCGTGAAGTGCTCGACAGCGAACGAGAGCACGTCCGCGGGCTTGTCGAGCAGCAGCGCTGCCATGAAGGAGCTCAGCAGCGTCTTGATCTCCGGGTGCGCCGCCACGTACGCCTCGTGCTCCTTCTTGATGGCCTCCTTGCGCTCGTTCAGCACCGCGAGCTCCTCGAACGACAGCGCCGCCAGCGCCGAGCCAGCCGCGTCCTCCGCCATGGTCACAAGCAGCTCGAGCGAGCGTCCGACGGTCTCAATACTGAATCTGAATTGACGAGGAGATCTGTAGCTCTGGCACTCGCGTTACTTTTCAGTGTCGAGGGGTCGTGATGCATACAATCGTTAGCGTTACTTTTCAATGAAAAGGCAAAGTGTAGCCATGTTGGTGCTGCGATGTCGTCCACCGGCTACTTGCTCCTGTCTACTCACTGGAACACGCTGGAGGACGACGACAGGTTGACCTCTTCCTCCTGCGCCGGCGCATCGTAGGTGTGAGCCGGCGGGTAGCTAGGCGGTGCTGCCGTCGCCACGGGAGCGGGAGCAGCAGGCGCGCCGCCAGCTGCCGCCACCGCCTTCGGGTTGAAGATCTTGAACTGCGGGGCGGCGCGTGCAGCAGCCGGAGGAGCGGCGGGAGCACCGAAACCCTGGTAGCCGCCCATACCTGGCGCAGGGCCGGAGCGGGGCATGGCCGCGTACGGGTTGGGGCCGTCCGCAGTAGGCGGGGAGTACGCCGGCACGTCGCTCCCGCCATGAACCGGAGCCTGCGCGGCTTGGTGGGCGAACGCCGGAGGGGGCGCCGTGACCTTGACCTCCCGCGTGTTGCCGTACTTGGCCGTGAGCTCCTCGTTGCCGACGCTCGAGCCGAAGCCGTCCGCCTGGATCGGCCGGTACTCTCCGCGCTTGATGAACTTGGACTGGGCACCGGCGCGAGGGATAGCGCTGTGCGTCGACGCGACGTACAGGTGGCTGTGCTGGGCCGGGGGGCCGCCCATAGCTCCCATTGGCGGCGGAGGAGGCATCGCGCCGCCGGCAAAGTCTCCGCTCATGGGAGGCGGCGCGATCACGGGCTTGGGGGCCATCGGGTCGATGGACGGCGTGATGCCCGGTGGGAGCATGGCCGCGGCCTGCGTCGGGTCCTCGTGCCGGAACTGCAGCGGCAATAAATACTGGCGGATGCGGTCGCCCTTGGCCACGTCGTAGGGCGTGCGGCCCTGCCGGTTGCGCAGCGCCGGGTTTGCTCCGCGGCCCACGAGGAACTTGACGGCCTCCTCGTGGCTCTGCGCGGCCGCGTAGTGCAGCGGCAAGTTGCCGCGCGGGCACGTCGTGTTGACGTCGATGCCGCGGTCGAGCAGCACCTCGAGGATCCGTACGCGGCCGTAGTAGGCGGCCGTGTGGATCGGCAGGTTGCCCGCCTGGTTTGGCGCGCTAGGGTCCAGCTGCGCCTCGTCCAGCAAGTGCATGAACTTGTCCTCCAGGCCCTGCTCGATCGCTAGGTGCAGCTCCTGCTCGGGCGTGAGCGTCGGCGCCAGCATCTCGCCCAGGTTCTTGACGTTCAGCTTGTCGGCGATGAAGCTGAACATGGCGACGAGAGTGCGCGCTACTCGGCGACGGGCGCGCGCTCAGCGAGGGGGGAGCACCACGACGGGGGAGCGGAGACGAACGCGGTGCGCGAGCAGGGGATCTCGAAGCCGATGGCGCGGCGCAGCAGGCGGAAGGAGCGACGCGCGGATGGGCGGCGAGCTCTTCGGTGCGCGGTGGGGCTTCTTTCGACGTGGCGTCGCGGTTACTTCCCAGCCAAAAACCTTTATAAATAGATAGTGGGTAGTCTGACCTGGAGAAGAATAGATGCTTGAAAAAAGCAGAGTTGATCTTCCCACAGTGATTCAGCTGCACAGGGTTTATGTGCGGCAACGCAATTCCAATATGCCGGAGGAGTCAGCTGAACATATTTATTCTAACAGGTTTTGGGTTCTTCAACACGTTCTTGGCTTGGCATGCTACAGTTGGAACTCTGCGCACGTATGACGACCACTTTTTCATGAAAGGCAACGAGTACATGGCCGCCGGACTGCCGATATCGGTCACTCGCAGTCTGGAAGCCCAAAGCGAGCTCGGAGGTGATCATGGAACTGCCACAGCGCGCATCGGACATCCCGCCCAAGGTGATGGCGCAGGTGCCTGTGGACCGCCCGGCGGACGAGCGCAGCCCGCTGAACCGCAAGGAGCAGCTCGTCGCGTGCACGCTGTGCGGAGTCGCGATCGAGCGGCCGGAGCAGGTCAAGCAGCTGCGCTGCGGCCACGTCTTCCATGCGCACTGCGCCGACCAGTGGCTCCAGCGCGACTTTTGCTGCCGCGAGTGCGGTGCCCAGGCCGTGTTCCCCATGGTGTCGGCGCGAGGTGTCCGCGATGGTCGACACGCTGCGGACGCGTCTACCCGCCACATCGAGGCGATCCCAGTGGCGACGGTGCCGATGGACGACGGCACGGACGCGACGCGGTACGCCGCCTGCCGTGACTGCGGCGCGACGTTCTACCGCGACTTGCGCACGGTCAAGCCCGACACGAACGCGTGGTACCGCTGCCCGAGCTGCCGCCGCATGGACGTCGTCGACCTCATCTGGAGCAGCTGCAGTCTTCAGTGAGGTGACTGGCAAGGACCGGCAAAGCGGACGTGGTGGTGTCTGCCTGGATTGTGGCGCAATGGACGGAGAAAGGAGATCTCGGTAGTGGACAGAGTCGCCACGATGGGTAGCATGGATCAGGAGTAACGATTCAATGCTCCATGCCCATTGGCGACGTCTGCCTTCCACGAGTTGTTATTAGCAAGCATAACTTTGGATACCATTTGTGTGGGCCACGTAAAACTCCAAATCATGTCACTCAAGTGAGATCAGCGAGCTGAGTGCCACCTACTGCACTGAGAGAACTCGAACGTTGCTCTTCCAAACAAGCAAAAAGCATGAGCGGCAGGCGAGGGTCGAAGAAAGGCCGCGGACGAGGAGGCGCCGCGCGGCCGCTGCAGCGCGTGATGCTGACCAAGGGCGACTGGCTCGGTACGTGCCGCACTCTGCATCTCTCGCTGCGTCGACTGGTGTC
>JAADXY010000263.1:0-31092 GCA_023338065.1 Phytopythium montanum
ACTTCTCAAGGAATCGACTACGCCGCAAGCAACGGAGACCTCGCGATTGTGCGGTGGCTGCACGCAAAGGGACTTGGCTGCTCGACTGATGCCATGGACAGTGCGGCGGAGAACGGCCACTTCGAGGTCGTCAAGTTCCTGCACGAGAACTGGTCGGAGGCGTGTACTCCTGCTGCGTTCGAGTCTGCGGTAGCCAACGACCGTCTCGATGTGGCCCGCTATCTCTTCGAGCAACGGCGTGACGATTGCACTGCCTCCATACTGCTCGATGCAGTGGCGCGCGAGGGCGGACTTGAGATGCTCCAGTGGATTCAGAGCAATGGACTGCAAACGGAGTGCACGGCTGACGCGATGGACGCCGCGGCTGCCAACGGACACTTGGGTTTGGTCAAGTTCCTTCATGAGAACCGCAGCGAAGGATGCACGACCGAGGCGATGGATAAAGCTGCGAAGAACGGTCACCTGGAGGTGGTCAAGTTCCTGCACAACAACCGCTCCGAAGGATGCACGGCGAATGCCATGGACGGTGCGGCGAACAACGGCCATCTGGACGTCGTCAAATTCCTACAAGAGAACCGCAGTGAGGGATGCACGACCTACGCGATGGACTGCGCGCAGAACGTGGAAGTTCTTCAATGGCTGGATGAGAACCGACACGAGGGATTCTCTAGCAGCGCACTGCGCCATGCCGTTTGGCGCGGGGACTTGGAGCGGCTGGTGTGGTTCCGCGATCGAGCGGACGAAGACATGTGGACACCAACACTGTCCGTGACGATGATATCGTGGGGCCAAGTTGAGATGCTCGAGTGGCTCGCGGATGCCTTCCCGGCGCTAGTTGATGAGCGCTCGCTCACGTTCTCGCGTGAAGGAAAGACGTGGTGGTTCTGGGCTTGGCTGAGTCACCGCATCCACGTTTAGTGATGACAAAGGCCGAACAGCGGAGCAAGATCGCAGCGCTCGGCAACTGGAAAGTGGATGGTTATGCGCTAAAGCAGGAGTCGTTTGGGTTCACGGCCAAGGCGAACAAGGTTTGAGCATCTTCTCCGACTTGTCGTCGGTTTGATGTCGTAAATGAACTAAACAGCGCGCATCAAGAGGCAGAGTTGGCGTCGGTGAAGAACAGTTCGCATACGAGCTGGGATAGACGGCTCACGCCAACTGTGATGCCGTGCGAGTATGGTTATCGACTCGAAAGGAGTTAATGGACAAGCACGCAACTCGACCGCGCAGCTCTCGCAGGCGCTCGGACAACTGCTGGATGCACTGGAGGCCAAGAGCAAAGAGCTGAACCTCGTCAAACAAGTGTACCAGACGGCGATGAGTAGCAAGAGCAGCACAATCAGCCCGGTGCGGCGCGTGGTACCCAGCCCCGAGGTGATTCGGACGAAGACTGAGTGAGTCTCTGCGCGTGCTGAACGAGCTCTGACAACTGGAGCGCGAGGCTCGTGGCAACACAACGGCGTCTCTGCGGATGTTTTGCCGTCTGAGTGGCGTATCCGCTTTGGTCTCAACAGCGCGCGGTTCACGACAGTGTTGCAATGCTTGCGTCATTATCATGTCTGCCAGGAATGCACTTGATTATCCGCTCCCGATGCTGTCGGAGAGAACCCAATCGAACGATCATGCTGCGGTGAGTCGCACGCTGAACAGTGTATTTCCAGGGCCCTCAACCAACAGCATTTGTTGAGTTGAAGGCCAGAGCAGTCCACTCGAAGTACTGCAGTCAGGCATCGAGGGCTCTCAAGGACGGATGGTCAGCTGGTCACCGAGTGAAGGCGTTTGAGCGTCAACACGCTTGAGTCCGGAGCGGAACGACTACAACGTACTTGCTCCATATCCAGCGAGATCCACTGCCACCCGTGGTTTCGCTAGAGCCGTCGGCTAGTGGGGCAGAGGAGGCATCGAGTTTGAGTCATGTTGTGTGTGACGCGTGGTGACCAGTACTTGCTGGAGCAAAGAAGCCTGCAATGCGGCGGCGCGGACAGCTAGATCGCCTGACGGCGGTCGGTCTTTGAGTATGGCGAGTGGTGACTCAAGGTCGAGCGAGTGCCGTGTGCGGAGTGACAACGCGCTTCAAAACTCTCGTCGCCAACCAAACCAGGACGTGTTGAAGTTGAAATGCAATGTGTGTGGTACACATATCATAGCTCTATCGTTTAAAGTGACCTGCACTCCCACAATATTCTCATTTCATTGCGAATGGAGGGAAGGATCCAATCCCAGCAAGAGCAACGCGATGGAGTTCGTGACGAGCGCGCGCGTCGTGTGCCTCTCTCGACCGGAACTGGTCGCCCTCCCGCACGTCCGCGACTTGGTCGCCTCGTGCCTCGCTCCCCCAACGTCCTGGTCGATCGAAACCGCGATCCGCAACTGCTGCGCGCACTTGGCTCGGCATCTGCTCGATGAACTCGCCAACAACCCTGAGCTCCACTCTCTAACGAAGCGGTCGCGTGCGCGGCAGTTCCTGTCCGTGGCGGCATCAATGGGTGACCTGTCACTGATGGAGCACTTGGTGGAGCGATTCGGGTGCTGTGCGGATGACGAGGCCGTCGGAGCAGCTATCCAGGGCGACCACTTGACGGCGCTGCAGTGGCTCTACGCCCATGTGCTGTCAAGTCTGGGCCCGGATGAAGACGTCGAAGCCTTCACGAAGAAGATGTTGCCAGAGCATCGGATGTTCCTGGCGAGCAGTTTCGGCCACCTCGACATTCTCATGTGGTTGCACCACATCTCTCGGAGGGTCAACTGCAGTGATCCGGTTCTCTGGTATGCAGTCTGTCGTGGGCATTTGCATGTCGTCGAGTGGGTCCTCCCATTGCTGAGAACGCTGCCTTCTGGCGTGGCCAAACGGGACTTGAACGAAGCTGTCAGTCAGAGCGGCAGCCTCGCCGTCACCAAGTTCCTCCACTCCAAGTCTCTGCTGCCGCTCACTTCAGCTCTGATGGACTCAACAGTGCGCAATCATGGGAAGCTCGACCTGCTACAGTGGATGTACGACAATGGAGGACAAGGCTGCACTTCTCGAGGAATCGACTACGCCGCGAGCAACGGAGACCTCGCGATTGCGCGGTGGCTGCACGCGCAGGGAATAGCAACTTCGACTTTCGCCATGGACGATGCAGCCGGGAACGGCCACCTCGCGGTCGTCAAGTTCCTGCATGAGAACCGATCGGAGGGGTGCACTCCTGCTGCGTTTGAGTCCGCAGTGAGCAACTGTCATCTCGATGTGGCGCGCTATCTGTTTGCGCACCGGCGTGGAGACTGCACTGCCGTCGTATCGATCGATGCAGTGGCGCACCAAGGCGGCCTCCAAATGCTCAAGTGGTTGCAGACCATTGGACTGCAGGTGAAGTCCACGGTCAATGCGATGGACGAGGCGGCTCAGAACGGACACCTGGGTGTCGTCAAGTTCCTGCACTTGAACCGAAGCGAAGGATGCACGACCGAGGCGATGGATGAAGCTGCCAGGAACGGCCACCTCGCGGTCGTCAAGTTCTTACACGAGAACCGCTCGGAAGGATGCACGGTGAACGCGATGGATGAAGCTGCAATCAACGGCCACCTCGCGGTCGTCAAGTTCTTGCACTACAACCGCACCGAAGGATGTACGGTGGATGCCATGGAAGAAGCTGCAAGGAGCGGTCATCTGGAAGTCGTCAAGTTCCTGCATGAGAACCGCACCGAAGGATGCTCGAGCAGCGCGATGGACTGCGCATACGACGTGGAGATGCTTCGATGGCTGAGTGAGAATCGACAGGAAGGTTTCACAAGTCATGCACTGGTCGATGCCGCCGTGCATCGAGATTCGGAGAGGTTGGTGTGGCTCCGCAGTCGAGCACCGTCCGAGATGTGGACACCAACACTGACGGAGACGGCGATATCGAGAGGCGAGGTTGAGATGCTCGAGTGGCTTGCTGACGCCTTCCCGGGGCTTGTTGATGCGCGTGAGCTCTTGGTCTCGCTCGATCAACGTACGTGGTGGGTCTGGACTTGGGCAAGCCAGCGCCTCCAAGTGTAAGCCAAGATTCCTGCGCTCGACCAAAATGAGAACGAGATTCAAGTTTGAATGCAAGAGTTGCTGGACTTCAAACCGATGAACTCACGGTTCGATGATCGTCTACATACATCTTGATGTAAGTGAAGGTAATGAACTTCTTGAGCTCGTGTGTATCACAGCCCGCAACAAGTGGCAGAGCCAGCGGTCAAGAAGAAGAAGTTCGCGTACGAGGTTGGATTGATGGAGTAGTCACGTCGAGCGCCAAGACGCCGTGCGCGCGGAGCGTGAGGAGCTTCAGTTAAGAGCAACCAGCTCAACCTGCTTAAGCAAGTGTACCAGACGGTGGCGAGCAGCTCAATCAACCCGGTGCGGCGCGAGGTGCACAATCCCGAGGCGATTCGGAGGGAAACTGCGTCATTGCGAGTGCTGGAGCGCGAGGCTCGTGGCAGTACAATGGCGTCTCCGAACTAGTCTGCCGGGTAGAACTATCGGCTAGAAGCCAGCGCCACTAGTGGTCGCTGAAGCCACTGGTTGGCAAAATGATTCAGAGAAGACGTCGGCGTCATGTCTAAACCAGGATTGGCGAACCATAGTGACTGGGCACTGGTTCGACAACGATACTTGCAACACGGCGCCGCGTGCAATGGTTGAAGTCTGCGTGTTGCAGTTGGACGTGTGCGGGAACCACACGCCTGCACTCCGCACGCTTTTCTTGCACAGCGCGCGGTGTGAAGCGAGGGAAAGGTCCGTTCTCGAGATGCACAAGGCGCGAGCCGCCATTTCTCAAGTCTCGAGATGGAGTTGGTGACGAGTCCACGCGTCGTGTGCCTCTCGAAGCCGCAAGTGGCCGCCCTCCCGCACGTCAACGACCTTGTCGCGTCGTGCCTCGCTCCCCCGACGTCCTGGACGATCGAAACCGCGATCCGTCACGGCTACACGCATTTGGCTCGGCATCTGCTCGACGAACTTGCCGACAACTCGGAGCTTCACTTCCTGACGAAGCGGCCGCGTGCGCGGCGGTTCCTGTCGGTGGCAGCTTTGATAAGCGATTTGGCGCTGACTTAGCACTTGGTCGAGCGATTCGGTGCTGTGTTGACTCCTTTGCCGTCAAAAAGGCTATCAAGGGCGGTCACCTGTCGGCTCTCCAGTGGCTTTACGACCGCGCGCTGTCTGCTCTGACCTCGGTGGAGGAAGAGTGTGTTGTTGGATCACTACAAGGTCGTGACGATCAAAATCGGTCACCTGGAGATGCTCCAGTGGATACACAACACCGTTGGCGGTGTCCTGGCTGACCGGATTCTCGAGGCAACGGCCAAGCGTGGACATGCTCGCGTCCTCGAGTGGGCTATCGAGAAAGTGGGGACATCCACCTCCGACTTGGTCTGCGTAGGCGTCGTTCAACCGGACACAGCTAGTGGTCACATGGATGTCGCGAAGTTTTTCCACTCCAAGTGCGGACTCCCGATCAGTTCAATATGGATGGACGCTGAGGCTGAATCCGGCCGACTGGATCTGCTTCAGTGGATGTACGCGAACGGTGGAGAAGGATGCATTCGCGCGGCAATCGACTTTGCGGCGAGCAATGGACACCTCGACATTGTCCACTGGCTGCACTCGAAGGGCCTCGACGCGTCAGCAAGCGCCATGAACGGCGCCGCTAGAATCGGCCACCTCGAAGTCGCCAAGTTCCTGCACGAGAACCGCTCAGAGGGCTGCACTCCTGACGCGTTTCAATACCCTGTGCACAAGAACCGCCTCGACATGGTCCAGTACCTGTTTGAGCACCGTCGAGCAGACTGCAGCGCCGTCGTATCGATCGACAACGCGGCGCGCAAGGACGGCATTGAGATGCTCAAGTGGCTGCAAACCAACTGTCCAGACGCGCACGACTCGACCTGCGCGATGTATGACGCCGCAGCCAAAGGCAGACTCAAAATTTGTGCGGCACCTCCACGAGAACCGCACCGAAGGATGTACGGTGAATGCGATGGATCACGCGGCTTCGAACGGTCGTCTTGACGTTGTTGAGTGGCTGCACTTCAATCGAATCGAGGGCTGCACGGCCAGAGCGATGAACTTTGCAGCGGAGTACGGCCACTTGGAGGGAGATCCTCAAGTTCCTTCGTGACCATCGAGCGAAGGTTGCACACTCGACGCAATGAATGGCGCGTACAACCTGGGGATTCTACTATGGCTCGGCAAGAACCGATGCGAGGGCTTCACGAAGCGCGCACTGTTCAATGCCGTCAAGCGGAGACTTGAGAGAAGTGGTGGGTCTGGCGCTGTTCGTTGAAGCAGCGTGTCGACGCGTAGGTTCGACTAAGGACCGAAGTGGAGCACCACCTCCTTACCGGTACCTAGCCGCGTACGTGCAGACTGGCGAAACGACCCAGCGTGGATTTCACGCCTGCATTGTGAGAGAAGTGACCATCAAACAAGCTTAGTGGTCATTGTTGGAGAGATTTGGAACACCAGGGATGGACGCGGTGGCTGACAGCCAGTCCACCACCGTTCTGTTGATTGTCATCGAGCGTTCGCACCACATTCACCAAACACGTTGTATTCTCCTCCATCTCAGTTGTGTATGTATCCCAGGAGCGTAGTGACGTCTTCAGCTGCGTCTCAACACCGAGCTGAGGCGGATTTCTTCTGGCAATGCAAACGGCGCATAGTGAAGCAGAGCAGCGAAGCAGAGTAGTACAGTGCCGCCGCTTGGCATGCCATGACCGAGGGCGCGTCGACGCATCATAGCCACAGCCCACCCTGGCACCTTGCCCAGCCATTTCGCTCAGCATTGTGCGAGTGATACAGTCTGCCCCGGCAGTATTGACAAGTGGTACTTCATAAACTGCGAGAGGTTAACTAAAATGAGTGATACTTTTTTACAAGTTTTTCTTAATTTTTGACATGCGCAACAACAGGTTCATATAAATGAGAGTTGTCAATGCTGCCGGGCTAACTGTATGGCAAAATGTCAAAACAAGCGGGGGGCATTCAGTCCGAACGGGTACATTTTCACGCCACAAAATGCTCATTTTCACTTTCGCTGTGCTTTATTAGTGTAATTACATATAACGCCAACATCGTAGAACTGTACACTACTAAAAAAAGGTTTAAACACGTATATATGCAATTCACACCAACATCTTGGTGGTCAACATGACTGCATATGAAAATATTTCGAAGAGCTCCAGTCCAGCATTGCGAAAAAAATCCATCCAGCTGCGCACGAGAATGGCTACACCGAGATAGTGGAGCGCTGTGGTGGCCGCGCTCCGGGCTGCAGCTGCGGGACGCGCCGCACGGCGGTAGACGTCACTCTTCAATCCGCCAGGTCGCGCGCACTCCGCCCCGCCTCCTCGAGACCCACCATCCGCTCTCCGAGTGGAAACCAAGCCGCTTCCGATCAGCCAATCGACATGACCATCACGCCCCGCGTGCTCATTCAGCTGTCGTCCCATCCCGAGCTCCACGACGCGCTGGCTGCGTCCACGTCCGCTGCTCCGCTGGGCGGGCGACGACGACACGCGACGCCCACGGACGCGCTGTGCCCGGTCGTCACGGGGCCCAACTCGCGCTGGAGTCCCTGGGAGCGCGCGCGCTTCCTCGAGGGCTTCGAGCTGTACCCAACCGGTCCGTGGAGCCACATCGCGGAGTACATTGGCTCCAAGACGGCGCGCCAAGCCATGACGCACGCACAGAAGCTTCGTCAGCGACTGAAGCGTCAACAGAAGCGCGAGGAAGAGCGTCGGCTGTTCCAAGAAGCTCGGCAGGCTGCTGGCGCAAGCGCCTTTGCTCCAGCCGAGACGGCAGACGCGCGCGAGCTGCTCGGCGCTGACGCTCAAGATGACATTGATGACGCGCTGCTGTCTGCGATTGTGGCGGCGGAGCTTGCGTCGCCAGCTCCCGTGGACGCCTCCCACGACGAGCAGCAGACCAACACGGAAGTGCTCACCGTGGTCAACGAAGCCGCTGCGCTGAGCAACTCGGAGCTTGAAGACCTCCTACGCTGGACAGACCCGTTCTTCGAGGGGTTTGACCAGCCCTTGAGCGAGTTCGAGCCTCTCGAGTAGTCGCGCGACTCCCTTGACAGAGTTCTCCTGCCTTCGCAAGCATATTTTATCAACTAGGCCGAACCTCTGTCCTTCAATCTGCATCTGTGTCAATTTACTCCTCAGTTCTCTTGTTGATAGCAACGAGTTCAAAGCGTTCATTCATAGGTTATGGCAATGCAGGGGCTTTCATCTGAAAGCTAGCGCAGCAAAGGAGAAGGAAGAGCCTGAAGCGGTCTAGTAGGAGGCGTCCCAGGTGTGCAGGTGGCTGCGCACGTCGGCGGCGTCCTTGATGTTGACGAGAAAGCGCGAGATGGAGTCGAGCTCGCGGTCGCTCATGTCGTCGATGAAGGACGAGCAGCCGATGGCGTTGCGCGGGTGGAACATGTACGACATGGGCGAGTTGTCGATGATGATGGTCTGCGTCAGCTCGCGGTCCAGCAGCGACAGGTCCTTGACGTAGTTGCCCTCGTACTGCACGCAGTGCTCGCGGAAGAGGCGGAAGCGGATCACGCGCTCCGGGTCCAGCTGGTCCAGCAGCGGGTCGGCATACTTGCTCAGGCTCGCCGTGTACACGACGATCTCGTAGTGCTTGGCCATGTCGACGAGGAACTGCTCGGCTCCCGGCCGCTTGCACACGTACACCTGGTGCACCGTGCCGTCAATGTCGACCGGGATGATGTAGTCCGGGTTGTGCGTCGGCTTGAACGACGAGTGCACCAGCGTCTCGTCCAGGTCGAGCACGAGGCACTTCTTCCCGGCGTCTTCGGGCACCGCGGGTCCGATGACGCTCTTGCGCAGCTCGACCACGTTCCGCGACGAGCCCTGCACCTTGGTCTTCGCTACGTCCTTGCCGCCCTGCTGTTGCTGTTGCTGCTGGAGCTGCTGCTGGTGCTGCTGCTCGCTGATGCCCAGCGCCGACCAAATGTTGGCGAACAGGTTCCGGAAGCTGCCCTGCTGCGGCGCTCCGGCGGTCGTCGAGCCATCGCGATTCAGACGCTTTGTTGACGAAGTCGACGCCGTCGTCCCGCGAACGATCGGGCGAGGAGCAAGGCCGGACTGGTGCTGCTTGCCTTGACGGTCTGTCTGGTGCACGATGCTCGCTAGTGCGCTGCTCGACGGAGGGTTCAGGTCCGCGAGCGGCTTCTTCGGCGTCGTCCGGCCTCCTCCAGCAGTACTCCCGAGGTCGTCAGGGCCATGGCTCGTGTTCTTGCGAGAGAAGACGACGGTCTGAAAGAGTCCGCTGGCCTTGGGCGTCTCGCCCTTGGGCGTCGAAGCGCCTGTAGTCGTCTTGGGGCGAGTCGCAGGGATCATTGTGGGCTGAGAGTGGTAGTGGAGAGGAGACGAAGCCGAAGACGCCGTCGCCCGGTGCCTGGAAGCTCCGACTGGAGCGGCGGCAGCGGGTGGAAGGGGCGAGCGGGCTGCGTGCGGCGCTGCTGTGGAGGTGAGGCGGTGGCTGGCTGGCTGCGTGGGCGATGCGAAATCTCTCAATGCCTTTGAGGAAACTGCCTCGGGGTTGTCTGCAGCCAAGTTTCTTCGTGCTTCAGCGTTCTTGATCCACCACTGAAGAAGACGCGGCGGTCGCTGGGCGTCGAGGTGTACTTGTCGGGCAGGACCGAGGAATCCGTCGCAGAGCCTGGAACTCTTATCGAAGATCGTGTTGAAGAGCTATTTTGGATCCCTGGATCACGCCCAGAACACTGGCAACACGCTTCAAACCTCGCCAAGCGCTCCAATGCACGTCCAGAGGCTGAGGATGCCTGTCACTGCCTTGCTGACAGCGTCTTAGACAAATTTGGACGCGACAAATCTTCTCCCGAGCTATTCTTGCCTCTCACTGCTATGAATACCGCGGCGTGACTGTCAGCTAACGCCAACAACGACAGTGGTGACAACACAATTGCATTGTGACCTTCGGTCGAGTGCATAGGTTGCCTGTGTCGGTCAGTAGCACGTTGAAGGGGGAAGCCTGTCCCATGAGAGGCGCTACTGTGTAATGAAGGCCGAATGTCGAAGCTGACTTGCGCGAAGACCGCCTCGAGTGGGGGCGTCGGAATGCCACCGCTGGGTCGACAACCATCAGAGCGTATTCAGAGACAACGTGAGGGCAATGGACCATAACTGGCGCGCCGGGGGATCTGTACATTGAGAACCACTACTTACCCATGCTCTCACGACGTCCACATCTCCACTCGTCGGGATTTGTGCCAGTCTTACGATTCAACACGCTGCTTCAGCCAGGCCGAGACCCACCACGTCTTCTGGTCGCGCGAGGACAGCAACGCACTGGCGTCAACAAGCCCGGGGACGTTGTCGGCAAGCCACTCAAGTATCTCCACTTGGCCTCTCCATGCCACGTCCTTCACCAGCGCTGGCGTCCACATCTCAGCTGGTGCGTGCCCGTGAAGCCACACAATCGCCTCCAAGTCGCCGTGGAATGCTGCATGATGTAGTACTCGAGATGTGAAGCCCTCGCGTCGGTGCTTACCAAGCCACCGGAGAATCTCCACGTTGTCCGCGTAGTCCATTGCCTCGGTCGTGCAGCCTTCAGTCCGGAACTCGTGCAGGAACTTGATCACGTCCAGATGGCCGTTCGCCGCCGCTTGATCCATCGCATCCGTCGTACACCCTTCCCTGCGGTTGTTGTGGAGGAACTTGACGATCTCCAGATGACCCTTCTTCGCAGCGCGGTCCATCGCCCCGGTCGTGCATCCTTCGTTGCGGTTCTCGTGAAGGAACCGCACGACATCCAGGTGACCATTCGCCGCAGCGGCGGCCATCGCTTCAACCGTGCACTCAGTAGTCAGTCCATTGCTCTGGATCCACTGGAGCATCTCGAGTCCGCCATGACGAGCCACTTTGTCGATCGATACAGCGGCACTGCAGTCAACGAGCTGATGCTCCGACAACAGAAACTGAGCCACATCGAGATGGCCGTTGTTCACCGCGGACCTGAATGCAGCTTGAGTGCACCCTTCGGAACCGTATTCGTGCAGGAACTTGACGACCGCGAGGTGGCCGTTGCCGGCCGCGCCGTCCATAGCGAACCGCGAACAATGAAACCCCTTCGAGTGCAGCCACTGCACCACGTCGAGGTGTCCGTTCCTCGCGGCGTCGTTAATCGCTCGAGCCGTGCAATCTTCTCCGTCATTGTCGTGCAGCCAGTGCAGCAGGCCCAGTTGGCCATAGTGCGCCGCCGCGTCCATCAATTCCGGGGTGAGCGACAGCACTGTCTTGGACAGCAGGAGCTTGGCAACCTCGATACTACCGCACTCCGCGACAGCTTTAATCAAAGGCGCGTCGGTAGTGTCGGTCTTTGGCTTCTTCGGCATCGGGAGCACCCACTCGAGGATGTGCAAGTGTCCGTGTCTCGCTGCTTCCAGCAGTACTGGAGTCACGGGAACTCGTCCGGTCAGCGGCTGCATCCACTGGAGCACCTCCAAGTTCCCGGATCTGCTCGCCAGGCCCATGTTGCAAACCGGCAGCACCTTCCTCGTGATCGATTGGACTTCTTCACCCGGGGATGACCCTGCAAGAGCACGGCTGTAGAGCCACTGCAGCGCCGCCAAGTGACCGCCCTTGACCGCGTTCACGAAGGCCGAGTCGTCGACACAGCAGTCGAAGCACTCCACCAGGTGCTCCATCAGCGCTAGGTCGCCCACCGATGCCGCCACTGACAGCAACTGCCGCGCTCGCGACCGCTTCGTCAGGTAGTGAAGATTCGGGTTCTCCGCGAGTTCATCGAGCAAATGCCGAGCTAAGTGCGTGCAGCCGTTGCGGATCGCGGTCTCAATCGTCCAGGACTTGGGAGGCGCGAGGCGTGAGGCGATCAAGTAGCAGACGTGCGGGAGGGCGGCCACTTGTGGTCGAGAGAGGCACACGACGTGCGCACTCGTCACGAGCTCCATCGCTTCTTGAGATGCGGAGGAAATGCTCAAACATATTGTGAATATGTGGTGCACACATTCTGCGATTCATGTGGTTCACATGCATAATATACGAGCATTGCCAATGTCACGCTCACCTTGAAGAGACGCGTCTCTTGGTGTCAGAGCGACGTCAACACCAAGAGTCTCGACCAAGCTGTCTTCTTGTTCTTGCCAGCCCGAGCACTCACGCAGCTGGCGATGGCAATGACGACTGCCGGCGGCGGGTACGACGTGGACTTTGCGGCTCTCGGGCTGACGGCCGACCGGTTCGCGGCCTTCGTCCACGTCTTTGAGTCGCTCGACTCAGCGCGCACAGGCGCCATCCCCCCGTCCAAGCTCGAGGCGCTGTGCTTCCAGCTGGGCGAGCCGCTCGAGGACGAGGAGCTCACCGTGGCGCGCGCGAGCCTCACTGACGCCAGCTCCGGTCTCGTGCACTTCGCCTCCTTCCTGCCCTGGTGGGTCGCCGAGTGAGTGACGGGGAGGAGTCGACGAGCAGAGCAACGCAGGAACACAATGAATCAGCGAGTTGGCTCCATCCACCTGACCAGTTACTATGTTCAGTCCCCTTATATCACCGTGTTCCGCTTGGCGTTGCTCTTGAGGCCCCTGGTAGCTGCTGCTACACTTGGCGATCCTATGCCGGCGTTGGTGACCAGCAGCGTCTGTGTGACCGCAGCTCGGACGCGTAGAGCGCGAGAGATGAGCTCTCGTCGCTTCGTTCGTGAGTGTAGCAGCAAGTTGCGCTCGTGTAGCCGTCGAAGACGCTCCGGAGCGTCCTCAAGCGTGTCGTTGCCGCTCAGATCGACCAGCTGCAGCCGTGGGAGTGCGCTGAGCTTCTCGCCGATCGCCTCGAGCTGGTTGTTGCGCAGAATGAGCTCTTCGAGCTGGTCGAGGCGAGCCAACGTGTCTGGCAGCGTCCGCAACTTGTTGTTGGCCGTATTCAGGCGCTGTAGCCGCAAGAGCGATGAGCCGAGCGTCTCCGGGAGTTCTTCAAGCTGATTGTCGGACACGTCGAGCGTTGTTAGATGCGGGAAGCACGAGCCCAGCGCGTCAGGGAGCCGCGTGAGGCAGTTTCTGCGCAAGTTGAGCTTCCGCAGCTTTGGGAATCGACCAGGGGTGAGCGCCTCGACCGGGAATGCCGTCAAGCCGAGACACGAGAGGTCGAGCTCTGTCCCGGAAGTCTTGGTCTGGGACCGTGTGAACCGAGCGTCGAGCTGAGCTTCAGTAGACTGCGTGCCTGGCGTCGTACAGAGTGATTCTCCGTCGCCGCTCTCTTGCTGCGGCTGCCTGTCGTCTCCCTTGAGCATTCTAATCGCTTGCGCTGCAGTGACTGTGGACGAGAATGCAGCAAGAACAAGAAAGCGGTTGCTTCGACTCGAATGCACTCTCGGGTGCGCCGTTATTATCGCGAGCGAAACGGTTGAGGGGGCTCTGGTGACCGTTTACTGGATGAGCTCCTTCTTGAAGCGGATGAGAGAGAACGTCGAGAACGTCGACGTGGTTGTCTCCGTGTACCCGTGCGCGCGGTACAAGTGCTGCGCAGCGCTCATGGCACCAATTGTCTCCAGACGAACGGTCTTGTAGCCATGGCCGCATACAAACCCTTCGAGCGTCGTGATCAGCGCTGATGCCACGCCACGACGGCGGAATGGCGCGTCCACGCTCAGTCGACACAGCTCCGCCACCGACCCGTCACTGTCGTCACCATCAGGCTTGACACCGACGCAGCCGACGACCTTGCCGTCCGCTTCAGCGACCCAGAAGCCACTCCGGACACCCTGGAAGCTCCGTGCGACGTCGAACATGTCGCCATCCGGGGGTTGGAGCCGCTTCTCGACAAACTTGCGCACCGCCTTGGACGTCTTGGCGAAGTCGAGGTGGGTGGATTGGAACAGATCCTGGACACGGTCCAAGTCCTGCGACTGGAACGTCCGCACAATGACTGGGGAAGCACCAGTCCGTGACGGGAAACTCGTCGCCTTGAGCGCGTTCTCAGTCTCGCTGTTTGCCCAGAAGCCCGCTTGTAACCGGTTCGTGGCCACGAAGATGGCGTAGTGGGCGTTGCAGAGCCACCAGTCGGCGTGTTCATCGAACGGCTCCAGCGTTGAGAGGCGCTGCTTGTCCTCGCTCGTCATGAAGTGTGCGTACACCTGGTTCATGTCCATAACGGAGCAGGTGCGCCAGTTGGCGAGCGCTAGGAAGCGGCGGAAGTGGTCGTTGGCGGTCTGAAACTCGCGCAGTGAACGCAGCTCGCAGCCCTTGACGGCAAAGTACCGCTGCAGCGTCGCGCCGAAGACGTCGTTGAGCGCGATCGGGTCGTACAGCACGGCTGTCGCGTCCTCGAAGGCTGCAGCGAACCATTGGAGCAGCGCGGTGCCTCGCTCCGGCTCAAGATACGACTGGGGAGAGCTACAAGTCAGCACACCTCGATTGCAACTTGGGGATAGCGCGGTGGTGACGTACGACCACACACTCGGCGATGACGAGCGTTGGGAGCGACTTGTCGACTCGAAGCACCTCCAGACGCCGCGCCAACGTCTGCGCGTCGCCCAGGTCACACGCGAAGAGGTCGTACGCCGCTCTGTCTCCAACGCGGCAGCTAAAGGCGATGTCAGCGCTGTCACCATCCTCGACCACGACCTCGCTATTGCCTGGGAAGAACTCGACCGTTCGCTCTCGGAGAAGCGCGGCCTTGGCGTTGACGATCGGCGCGCAGTCGACCTCGACAAAGCGAATGCGGTGCTTCTCATCTTGCGTCGCAACGAGCCGGAAGAAGAGCGTGTCGAAGCCTGCGCCAAGGGATACGATGTTCACGGACTCGCCAGCATCTACACAGCCATTCGCACGGCGTAAGTGACCTGATGACGACCATGATGGAGCCTTGAGCGCGGCGTACGATGGTCGAGGAATGCTTGGACGTGGTGCGTGATGGCCACATGGCGCAGGTAGTACCCTCGGTGGATCTGTGCGTGTGTAAACTCCAGAGTCAGCCGCATTGCCGCCGTGCGCAGAGCGTTGACGCGTACCAATGGAATGCGGCGCGAGGGCTTGTCGACCATGAGGCGGAGGAAGGCGTCGCGGAAGTAGCCCTGCGTCACGGCCGAGCTGATGCGGAGGCGGAGGACAAGAGCAGCTGTGAGCGGCGGGCTGGCAGACGCAAGCAGGTCGAGCGTGCAGGCACACGCACAGCTTGCACTTGGCGGCGTCGAGCGCCGTCTCGGTCACATTGTGGTCGCTCGTCGTCGTGATCGCCATCTTGGTGGCCACGCACTTCTCGCCAAATAAGTCGGCGGCTCCCAAATTTTCGATGGTCTCACTGTCGCCAAAAATTGCATAAAATACCGTCGAAATTACCGTCTTCACCGGTATTTTGATTTGCCAATAATAACAAAAATAGCACAAATATTTGCCAACAATTACCAAAAGCAACCACGATATCGTCCAAATATCGTCAGAACCGGTATTTTATGTGCTTGAAAATTGCGTGGTTGAACTTGAACCGCTCGGTGTGACCCACACACAAACAGCTGGTCCACGCGTGTCAATCAACGCGGTGGTGCGATGAATGCATTCGACCGCAGGCAGTCACTCCCTCGGCATTCTCGATCCCGTCACGTGGCAAGCAACCCGACTGCTCCCTCCCCCACACCAAGCCCAAGAGCCCAAGAGCCCAAGAGATCCTCCTACGATGCCGATCGAGGTGACCGTGTCAACGCCCGAGAGCATCGCCGAGGACGTGCGGGTGCTGCGCGCCTCGTTCCGCGCGGGCACGACCCGCGAGCTGGACAAGCGCCGGCGCACGCTCGAGGCCATCCAGCGCATGCTGCGCGAGCAGCGGCGCGCCATCCAGGACGCGCTGTGGAAGGACTTGCACAAGCCGCCGGCCGAGACGCTCATCTCGGAGCTGTCGCCGTTGGAGAGCGAGCTGCAGGCTCATCTGGACTACTTGCGCGACTGGGCGGCACCCGAGAGCGTGTGGAGCAACCTGGCCAACCTCCCAGGCAGGGCGTACATCCAGAAGGATCCAATGGGTCTCGTCTGCCTCATGGGCACGTGGAACTACCCGGTGCAGCTGACGCTGTGGCCGCTCATCGGCGCCATCGCGGCCGGCAACTGCGTGCTGCTGCGCCTGCCCATGGACGACACGTGCTCGCACACGAGCGCGCTGCTCTTCCAGATCGTGAGCGGCTACGTGAACCGGCAGCACGTGCGCGTGGTGCACGGCGGCATCCCGGCCACGACGGCCATGCTCTCGCACAAGTTCGACCTCATCCTGGCCACTGGCGGCTCCACCATCGGCCGTGTTGTGGCGACAGCAGCGGCGCAGACGCTCACGCCGACGGTGCTCGAGCTCGGCGGCAAGTCGCCGACCATCGTGGACGAGACGGTCAACGTCGAGGTGGCGGCGCGCCGCATCGCCTGGGCCGCCTTCCTCAACTGCGGCCAGTCGTGCATTCGGCCCGACTACGTCATGGTGAGCGCGGCGATCGGCGACGCGTTCGTCGCGGCCGTCGAGAAGCACGTCAAGGCCTTCTTCGGAGACGACGCCAAGGACAGTATGTCGTACTGCCGCCTGGGTACCGACCGTGCCTACAGCCGCATCGTCGGGCTGCTGGACAAGGACGCGGCGTTCGTCTCGAGCGGCGGAGACAAGAGCGCCGACGACCGCTACGTGGCGCCGACCGTGCTCAACTTCAAGCGGGACTTGGACGCGTTCAAGACCAGCGCCGTCATGCAGGAGGAGATCTTCGGGCCGCTGCTGCCCGTGTACTACTACGAGAGCCTGGACGAGGCGATCGAGTTCGTCAACGCCGGAGAGAAGCCGCTGGCGCTGTACGTGTACTCGTCCAAGTCCAAGGTGCAGACGCGCGTGCTGGCCGAGACGACCTCCGGCTCGGCCTGCATCAACGACAGCATGGTGCAGAACGTCAACCTGCACCTGCCGTTCGGCGGCGTCGGCGCCTCGGGCATGGGCGCCTACCACGGCAAGCACTCGTTCGACACCTTTTCTCACAAGAAGGCCGTGCAGAAGAAGTACTGGATCCTCGACGCGCCGCAGCGCTACATGCCCTACACGCAGTCCAACGTGGCCATGCTCCGGCTCGTCATGCGTCCGTTGCCGAGAGAGATCACCTTCATGGTCGTCTACGCCATCTTCGCCTTCCTCATCGCCGCGGCCGGACTCCTCTTCCAGGACTACTACGGCAAGGAGTGACCTGCTAGCTGAGTGCTTACAGGGAGCCCGTCGACCTTCCAAGGTGGGTGTTCGCTGGCTTCGTCAGTTGTCGGCTCGACTCACATCTTCATCAGTATTAGCCCAGGTAGTGCTTTCATCCTCCGTCAGTAAATGAAATGTTGCCTTCATTGCATTTACTGCTCGTTTCCAAAACACAATGCAGCTCCATTTTAGACGCTGGCTGGCCCACCGCGTCCGGCTTGAGCGGCGCAGCGAGCGGACTCGTCCTCCTTGATGGCGTTGTACACTTCGGTGCCGCACACCTTGGCGCCGAGCGTCATGAGCTCGCCGAACAGCTCGGCGCCTTTGGATCGGATCCCGGGCCGCTCGAATGTGTGGCGCTTGGTGCACGCGCTTCGACACACGACGCGCTCCACGCCGTCCGGACAGATCTCCTGGCGGGCGAGCAGCCTGACAGGCAAGCACCATCGTTAGAGAACCACTTAGAAACTGAGTGGGCAGTCTAGTCAGCGATCGCGTACGCTCCAGTGACGTCTCGGCGGATGGTCACGTCGGTCGGCAGCGGGTAAACGTCGTCCTGGTCGACAAAGTCCCAGAGCAGCACGACGTAATCGCCCGTGACGCGGTAGTACGAGAGCATGCGGCCGCCCAGCACGACCTCGTCCGCCGCCGCCTGGCTCCGGTTGCGGTACCGCGTGCTGAAGATGCCGTAGCGGATGCTCTCGGCCGGCGCGTCGGCCAAATGCACCGTCGAGCTCGTGAGCGTGTGGTCGGGCCACTCGGACCCGAAGCCGAGGATGGACCCGCTCGCCGCCGCGAAGATGCGGTCCACGTCCACCGTGTCCACGGCGTAGACGCCGACGCAGGTCATGCCGAACTGGTCGGCCTGGACGCGCACTTGTCTCGTTGTGATGCTCGGCTCCTCGAGCGAAATGCCGGCCGTCTCGCGGACCAGCAGCTGCATCGCGCGGTCCAGCTTGGCGTTGGTGCACAGCTTCCGGCAGTCGCGGAGCCGAGAGGCAGTGGAGACGCCGAGGTGGGCGTACGAGTGCAGCAACTGGTGCAAGTCGAGCTCCTGCGATGACAGCACCTTAGTGAGGGATCCAAGGTGTGAATGACACACAGAGACCGGGTCGGGGACTCACCGAGCTGACCATGGGCGAGCAGGAGAAGACCGAGTGCAGGCCGCCCAGGTACTGCCGGTTCAGGTACACGGCGGTGCGCAGCTGGTCGTTGAGCGTCTCTGCTCGCCGCCGCTGGAGCCGCTCGATCGCCGCGCGCTCTTCCCACTGCGCGATCGTCGCGCTCTGCTGCTGACTCTTGCGCTGACGGCGCAGCATCTCCAGTTGCTGCTCAAGGAAGGCTGCCTGCTCCTGCAGGTCGAGATGCTCGCTCTGTTTGCGCATATACAACACGACGCCGTCAATGGATGCTACAGCGGTGCACGACAGCTGACAGGCCCACCTTCTTGCGGTTGCGGTGGCGGCGCGCGCTGGCGACGAGCTGGAGTCGCCGCCGCTCTACCCGCTTCCGCCGCTTCTCGCTGGTCTGTTCGTCGTGCTCTTTGTGCTCGTCCTCTGCCACCTGCGTGTGCACTGCGACTGCGTCTCCGACATCGTCGTCGGCGTCCAAATGGACCTGCAGCTCGGTGATGTCGACGTCCGCGAGCACGTCGAGCGGCGCGAGGCCATCGTCGGCGACCGTGAACATCTCTGCGCAGATGAAGGCGGACTCGGACGCGTCAGAGAAGCAGGAGAGGCGTGTGTAGGCACACGCGGAAGGCCTCCGTGGATGCTAGGAAGGCGCAGGCACCCGCGGAGAAGGAGGGCACAGCGACGTTGGTCGCCTGAGCCGTTGAGAGCTGGACTGATCGAGAGGAGGAATTGACAAGCATCCGCGATTCAGAACCAGTATCAGATCTGAGATGGCACGCACTCCCACGAGCCTGTGGTGATCATGCGGGGCTTGCAGAGCCTGTGTGCCCGGTGCTGGCCTGGCGTACAGGTTCTCGGCACATGGAGACGGCCGAGTCGGTCGCCCGCAGTCTTTGTCGAGGTCGCCGCCAGCATGGAGCCTCTCTCTCTCTCTCCGTCGCGTCACTAACGTGATGGATTGTGCAGTTTCGAACCCGTCGCCAGCAAACGGATTCGAGCTGCAGCACTACCGATAGATGAGAACGATGGGAACGATGAGAACGAGACGGTGGGCGAAGTAACGGCGGCGTCTTCAGTTCGCTCGCCCAGCTCCCATGTCCGGAGCCACCGTCTCGTTGTCAAGCGCATGCCCCGCGATCGCCCCAGCATCGATCGGATTGCGTAAAAAACTTTCAAATTTCATAGATTGGGTAGGCGAGTAGCAACGCAAGCGATCAACCTTCTAACATTCAGTTGATCCAATTGTATAATTACATATACTGTATGATGAGGTGCGATTTATCGAAACGACACGCGCTCGATTCGGAAGCTGCTGGGGCATATTCCTGAACGCCAGCCAGACAGCGCATTGCCAGCGCCTCCGATCACCACACGCCGTCTTTCACCACCCCACTGTCCGTCTCTGAGCCATGAAAGTCCACGCGAGCTGCTGGCGCCCAAGAGCATAGCGCTCGCGTCCTCTCAGTCGCCAACAAGCCGCCGGCTTCGCACCGCACCACCGCCATCGCGGTCCCATCCAAAGCTCCAGCAGCATCCACCACCATGTGCAGCGCTCCCGCGTCCACATTGAGGCAACGCGAACATCGCCACCGCCGTCTACAACTCGACCCCGAGTTCCTCACAGTCCACCAGCCGTTCCGCCACTCCGACCGTCCGTCCAAGCTCCGGCTGACGGCGTTGTTCGTCTCGGTCGTGACCTTGTTAGCCGTCGTGTTTGCCATCATGGCAAAGCACCAGGCATCTATGGCGGCTACGCATGCTCGCTTGGCTGCTCGACGACGGCTTGGCGAGTCCACCTCGAGTTCCGTCGAGGCAGCGGTGCACTTGGACGAGCGGTTCGCGTTCGACGGCTCGCACTCGGACTTTGCGCAGCAGTTCTTCCGCCTCTACGTGGCTCTAGGCGGCGATGCTGGAGCCAGCGCCAACGCCAGCGCCATCTCTGCTCCCGTTGCGGCTCAGGTTCCCGACGAAGTGGTCGAGTACGTCCAGAACACCTTCGAGCTCGCGTTCGAGTCGCTGCCGCCGCTGCTCCAGCTCGCGGTCATCTGGGACAGCGGGTTCGTGGCCGCCTCGGCGCTCGGGTACGTCCAAGTGCGCACTCGCTGCGGGCTCCGCATGTCGGACCTCGCGCTGTCGCTGGACGGGTACGCGAGCGCTGGCTGCGTCGAGCAGACGTGCTCGTCGCCCGACGGACAGCAGTTCTACCAGTCGCTGTACTGTAACGGCGACCAGATGGCGTCCGTCGCGCTCTGTGCCACCACGGACGGCGTGGCGCCAGTGCACGCGCCAATGTGGAGCAGCGGTGGCGTCGACGACACAGTGCCGATCGCCGAGATGGCCAAGCACGAGTGGACCGACGCGGGCAACGAGTACACGGTGTTCGCCATCCATTTGCTAGGGGACCCCAACAGCTACGCCAAGTGTACGCTGCCGTCGATCACCATCCCGTGCGCCAAAGACGACGGGTCCCAGCTCTGGTGTGAGCCCAAGCGCGGCAAACTGGTCGAGCAGTGGCTGGCGCATGAGCAACAGCGGGAGGGTCGAGGAAGTGACGAGTCTGGCAGTCAAGGAGCCGACTCGCTGAGTGACGAGGCGTCTGGATGGGGTCGGGACCCGGCCGTGGTCGTCACCGTCGCGGTCGCAGCGACTGTGCTCATCCTGCTGTCAGTCGCTGTCGCTGTGGTCTGGTGGCGTCGAGGGAGGCGGAGCAAGAGCGCGATCCTAGGCGACGACATGGCCGGCGGCAGCTCTTGGGAAGACGTGGGCGGCCCGAACGGCAGCACGTCGTGCTGGCCGTCGCACGAGGTCGACTTTGAGCTGGAGGAGCCGACGATCCGGACCTCCAGGTCGTTCAACCTGTGCGAAGCCGACTTCCGAGCCTGGGGAGGCGACAAGCCGGCGGCGACGTCGACCGCCATGTCGTTCTCGCCGGTGTCGTCGCATACGCCGTCATCATCTCCTCCTTCATCCCTCCGCGTCGTGTCGGCTGCCTTCTACCCGCCTCGGAAGGACTCGTCAAGCAACACCATGGTGACCACGACCACAGCCATCACAGCAAGCACCAAGGACTCGGCTCGTGGCTCCGCCAAGCCGATCGTCGTCACCGACCACGAGCAGTCTCCGCTGTCTTCCTCCTCGGTCGTCATCTCGTCCAACCCGGCGCTGGACGAGTCCTTCCACGGCCCATTACCACTCGACAGCGCGCTCCACAAGCTGCCAGAGGACCCGCACGTCCTCGCTCTCCGAGTAGCCGCCACGGACATCCGACGAGTGCAGCAACTGGCCGTCGGAGCCTACGGAGAAGTCTGGCTCGGCCGTCTCCATGGCGACCTGGTCGCCGTCAAGCGGCTTCGAGACGAGCGACGGCACCGAACGCGAGAACTCGAGGCGTTCGCGGCCGAGATCCTGCTCATGACGCGCTTGGCGCACCCGAACATCCTGTCGCTCCGAGGCGTCGCGTGGACGACGCTGTCCTCACTGTGTCTAGTGATGGAGTTCATGTCCAGAGGCGACCTGCACCGCGTGCTGCAGCGAGAAGGTGGCAAGCTGACGTGGGCCTTGGCTAAGGCTCGCCTTGCACGGGATGTAGCTAGAGCGCTGGCGTACCTTCACGCTCGAGGCGTCGTCCACCGCGACCTCAAGTCCAAGAACGTGCTGGTAGGCGAGGACCATGGCGCCAAGCTCAGCGACTTTGGCACGAGTCGCTACCGGTCCGAGAAGCACAGCGTGCGGTCGCTGCGCATCGACTTTGTGGACGAGAACAGCGACGGAGACTCGGCCATGTCCAAGGACGAGCTGACCATGACCGCGGGGGTCGGCACGGCCTACTGGACAGCGCCAGAGGTGCTCGCGGGCGGCAGGTACGCCGAGAAGGCCGACGTGTACTCGTTCGGCGTCGTGCTGTCCGAGCTCGACACGTGCCAGCTGCCGTTCTCGAGCGCTCGCAGCAACGCCACGGCCACTTCCGGCAAGGCTCTGCGGCCACTGCAAGTGCTCAGCTTGGTCGTGGACGGCGAGCTGCGGCCGCAGTTCCTGCCCTCGTGCCCCGAGAGGGTGTGGCAGCTGGCGGCTGCTTGTCTCCGCGCCGAGCCAAGCGAGCGGCCTACTGCCGTCGAACTCGTCGAGGCCTTGGACGCGTTCGTAGCAGGCGGATGAGGTGGCTGACAGGTGGCTGAGTGGCTAGTGCTGATAGTAAAGCTCAGTGATGAACCGGGATGGTGATCTTCGCCCCCACAGAGAAAAAAACTCCGACCGCTGCAGTCAGTGGTCACTCACGCGCCACGCACCCGCATTGTTACAGACTTTACAGGCTTTTCGAGACCGAGAGGTGCATCGCGAGCCGCGTCCGCAGCGTCGACGGGTGCTCGTCGCTCGCCATTTCCTGCAAGCACGCGGTTCGTGAGTCAACTGTGAGTTTGCAGGCTCGAAAAGACCTACAGAGAGCAGCTACCTGGTCTGTGAGCAGCACCGTCGTCTTCAGCGGGCTATGCTCCATGGCCTTGTCCATCGACGTCTTCGGGCGCTTAATCGCCTGCTCCACCTTGCGAACACACAGCCAGTAGGAGGCGACGGGTCAGTCGGACAATGAGAGTGTAAGCTGAGAAGATCGTCGACGGCTTACCATGTGGATCGTCTCGGTCGTCTCGCTGACCACTTGTGACAGCCTGGTGGTCGCGTTCGCGATCGTCGTCGACGTCTACCAGCGGAGCAGCAAGCACGCAAGTTAGGTCACACACTCCAACCTTCGACAGCAGCTCAATGCACGATGACCAATGCGCCTTCCCACCTTGACGTAAGCGTCCCGCATCGCCTCAACATCCACATCCGTCATCTCCACTTCGTCCGTCTCCTCCGGCGCTCTGACCCTCACAGAGCGGTTAGTGGCCGAGCCTTAACGCAGCGAGTATACCAGCAGCGAGTCCACGTACGTGACGAGCACGTCGGCGTTGCGTTTCCGCTCGCTCACGAGCTGTTGTCGCGTGCTTACCGCCGCCAACCGCGGCACCTGCCAGTCATTTAAACCGTCTCGGTTAGCCTCCATCAACACATCACTCTCCCACTGGCGTCACCTCTCCCCGCCGCTCACCTGCTTGCGCAGCTCAACCACCTCCGTCTTCTTGGCCTTGACCCGGCGCTCTATCTCCGCGACCTTGGCCGCCACCTCCGGGTCCACCGACTCCACATCCTCTGCAGCCCACAAGTCGTCAGCGAATGCTGTGGATAGAGAAAGCTAGTACAACGGGAGAAGGCCACCTTACCCTTGCTCTCCGGGTTGTACTTGCGCAGCGCGGCGGCGAAGATGTTGGCGCACAGGTCCGTCACGTGCGCGCGGAAGATCTCCTGCTGGGCCCGCGACGCGTCTCGGCACTCGAGCAGCGCCGTCTCGACCATCCGGCCCTCGCAGCGCCACTGCGCATGCTTCAGATCCGCGTAGGAGTACCGAGCAGTGCGCGCTGGAGCTGGCGGTTGGGTTTGCGGTGGAGGTGGAGGTGGAGCACTCATTGCGACTGGAGCGGACGCCTCCTGCCGCTCCCGTGGGGGTGACGGCGCCTCGAACCGCGGCGCTACTGCCTCCTCCTCCTGCTGTTGCTCTGCCTGCTTCTCCTCCTCGGAAGCGGTGGCTGACGCCAGCTCCGCCGTCTCCTCCTGTGACAGTCTGTTCGCCTCCGTCACCTGCTCCTTCGTCTCCTCCTGCGACTGGCTGTCCGCCTCCGTCGGCTCCGACTCGGTTGGCGTCGGCTGCGTCTGCGTCTGCGTCTCGCCTACAAACCCAGACGGCTGGTCTGCACTCAGCTCCTGCTGCTGCTCCTCCTGCTCCTTGTGCTCCTTGTGCTCTTCTTCCTGCTGCTGTCGCGGTTGTTGCTGTGGCTCCAGGGCCGCCGTCACGGGCGTCGAGTCCGCCGCTCCTTCCTCCATCCCGGGCATCCTCTGCTTGTCAGTCAAACCAGGTGCATTCAAAATCACGTTTCCCGATTTTTCGACGCAATTTCTCGAGGTTTCAGCGAAATGTAGAGAAACCCGCCTGACGCGTGCTTCCACTTCTCTGTTCGGTCACATTTGACCCCTGATGCCAACACATTCTATTCAAGTGTATCGTGACAACAATCCATACAGACAATACAGACCGGACAATGCATTTGTTACATTTTCCAAATCAAACGCCTGGAGTCAGTCAATTCAGCACGTGGGCAATCCACGACACCATCAAGAAAGGCCGGCCGACACCTTCCGCGGCCGTCGAAGCGCCTCCTGCCGCGTCTCCAGCGCCTCCTTCTCCCTATCCGTGCGTTCCAAGTCGTGCTGTACCTCCCAGTTGGTGTAGGCATCCCGCGCGCGCTCCTCCTGCTCAATTACAGTCCTCCCTTTCTCTGATACCCGCGACCGACGACGCCTTTCGACGTGATGCGGCGCGTCGACACCTCCACGTCCGCCGCGACGACGCCACAAGCCGAGCAGCCAGTGCCGCACGCATCTCCTTCACTCGGCGCTCACTCTTCAGTCTCCAGCGCTGCCAATAGGCCGGCGAACCCCCAGCGAGCGCACGCGACGTCGTCAGCCACTTCCTCGGCGCCTTTCTCGGCCAGCATGACGCCGGCGATGTGTATGGGCGAGCCGGCGCTCGGCGACAGCGGCGGCGTGCTGCTGCTGGGCAAGCTGATGCGTCGCGACCGGCGGTTCCTGACGTGGAAGTGGCGCGACTTCATCCTCGAGCGCGGGCGGCTGCAGTACTTTAGTGAGAAGGGTTTCCGCAAGGGCGACTTGGCGCTGTCGCCCACGACGCCCATCACGATCCGGTTGACGAGCGAGCCCAAGCCGTTCGGCTTCCTGCTGTTTGTCAAGGACGAGAAGCTCACGCTGGCCGCGCAGAACGAGATGGAGCGTCGCAAGTGGGTCGACGTCTTCTGCGACGTCTTCCACGCGAGCGTCGAGCAGGCGCCGGCCGACAGCAAGGCTGAGCGCCGCGCGAGACCTACGTTCCTGCCCATCCCGGACCTGACGAGCTCTGGCAGCACGCACTCGCTCTCGCTGTCGCACCACGGGTCCATGAGCAGCATCTCTGGCGGCGGCGGTAGCAGCAAGACACTGCCCGCGGGATCGCCAGAGATGGACAAGCTGAACCCGGCCAACGGCGTCGACATGGACGTTATCCCCATCCTCGAGTCGCGCATGACCTACGGGCCGCTGAAGGAGACGTACTCGCGCATCACGTTCCCTCCGAGCCTGGCGAACGGGGACCTGCTCGTCGGCGTTGGGCCCATCGTGCGCCGCATGGGCTGGACGGACGAGCGGATACTGGCCGTCGGCATGTACATTGACCCGGAGGTGGCGGCGCGCGAGCTAGACAAGTTTCACGGACGCACCACCAGGAGTTTGTACGGCGACCAGGCCTTCTACGACTACCTGCTCATGCAGACGACCTTCCGCCGCACGTTCGTGTTCACGACGAGGAAGCGCGTGTCCAAGTCGGTGCTCACGGCGCTGCTGCAGGACGAGCTCGGGCCGCGAATGGGCCCGGATTCGCCCGCGCTTCAGACGTTCATCGGGTTCATTGAGAAGTCACTCAAGAAGGCCGAGTCAACCGTGCTGAGGGTCCACGAGGACGCGCGCTTCGAGTACCGCCACCGCGGCCAGCTGTACCCTCCAATCGCGTCCAACGCGCTGTGCAAGTCGGTGCAGGCGCTCTTCTTCGACAACAACACGATCCAGCACGACGCCAAGCGCGGGCTGATCGACCGCCTGCCGTCGCTGTGGGGCGGCGAAGTTCTGGACGCGCAGGACGAGATCTTCGGCAGCATGCGGGACAAGATGGTGAGCGACGCCGACAGCGACGACAGCGACGAAGACGGCGATGATGGTGACGATGTGGACGACGACGAGTTTGACATGATCGACGAGCGAGACGATGAAGACGATGACGACGACGAAGATGCCGACGGGTTCGATGACAACAGCCTCACAACGGACGACCTCAACAGCTTCGTACTGAACGGTGACAGGAGCTCTGAGCGAGCCGACCGTGTCTCGGACATGGTCAGGAGGAGCACCATCAAGTCTCGAGCGAGTCGCGTGTCCAGCAGTCGCCGCAGCACGCACTCGTCCGTGCGCCGAACGCTGTCGACCAAGGAGGAGCTGGACGAGCAGGACGAAGAAGAGCACGAGCTGATGCGGCGCGAGAGCCGCAACCTCGTCGCGAACTTCGCGCCACTGCTCGACCCGGACTCGAACGCCATGTTTCCAGGCGACCTGCTCGTCGACGGGAGCACTCTGCTTGGAACCTGGTCGCAGAAAATCGCGGTCGCGCCTGACACGTTCGACTCGCCGTACGACGGCCACTCGCACCGACTGACGGTCGGCCTCTACGTCGACCCTGGCGCTGCCAGCGAGGGGCTGCTGAAGTACAAGGGCTTATCAGTCGGCAGCATCCTGCAAGACCAGGACTTCTTCGTCCGCTTTGCGCGTGGACCGTTCGCCAAGCACTTGATAGTCAAAGTCGACAGCAAAGTGCCCGTGACCGACCTGCTGGACCACTTTGACGCGCGCCTGGCCCCGACGGCGGCAGTCGTGGACGACGAGTCCCCCAATCCAAAGACTCTCCGCTCTATTTGGTCAGAGAAGCACCCGAAGGAGGCTCAGAAGGATATCCTGATGCAGCCCAAAGACGAGCTGCGGTTCTCCATTTCGCCTGAAGGGGACACGACCATGACCATCAAGCGGCGTGGGTCATCATCACTGGCAAAGTCGTCGGCATCGGCAGGCAGCAGTCGGAAGAACATGACGGGCGGCCTTGAAGACGCGGAGAGGAGCACGTCAAGCGAGACCAACCGCTCCGAAGACGGCGACTCGTCCATCGCTTCGGCGTTTGCCGCATCAACCGACGAGGTGATTGCGCTGCCGCCGCCGCCGTTCTCGCTCCAGTTCCAGAGCTTTCTGTACGGCTTCCATGCGAGTCATTCACCGTCGAGAACGCAGCTGCTGCAGCGCCTGCCCAACCTGCTGGACCTCGCCAAGGACGACCTGGTGCACACGTACCACGACGAGATCCAGGTGCTCAAGGAGAACTACAAGCGCCAGCGGCCGGAGAACCGCGTCAAGGTGGGCTACCTGTCCATCTCGTTCGAGAAGAAGAAGATGCAGCGCAGCGCGGAGACGGGCGCCAAGGAGCCGACCGTGGTCGCTTCTCGATGGTCCAAGCGCTGGTGCCGCCTCGACGGCACGCTCTTCTCCTATTACTCGCACAAGCGCTCGCGCAGGTACCGCGACCTGATGGAGCTCACTCGCTGCGAGGTCATCGAGGTGACGAGCACTAGCGGCCCGGAGCTCGCGCGCTTCGCATGGGGCAAGGGCGAGAGCGACAGCATCCGCATCGCGATTGTCAAGCCCAACGGAGAGGTGCTCGCGCTCCGCACCGAGAGCATCTACGAGGGCGAGGAGTGGCTCGAGTCGCTCACGGAGGCCAGTCGTGTACGCCGCGCATCGGACGCCTCACTCACACTCTCAGCCAGCAACGGCACACCGTGGGACAGCTCGATGGCGCAGCTGAGGCGTCGAGGCAGCAGCAGTGCGCCGATGCTACGGCGTGGAAGCTCGGCGAGTCAATTGCCGAGCACCAGCAACGGCCAAGGCGCGCAAGCGAATGGCAACTATGTCGAGGCGGGACGGAAGAGCGACGCGCAGCAGTCGGCTCAAGGCAGAGCGAGAGCGTCGATGGACGGCAATGCCACGTTCGACGCCGGCGACCGCGGAGTGGAGAAGGAAGGCTCACTCGTCGCGTGGGTCCAGGAGGACACGCGGCACACGGTCATCGCCGCGCTGCTGCTCGTGATCGTGTGGCTTGTGTCGGTTCGGCACAGCGTGCACATCATCGACACCGCCACGCCGTAGAACCCGGCGCGAGCTGGTTGCCAGTCAAGTCTCCCTTCTCGACGGTAGGAAGGGCGGCCGACTACAAGACGAACGCAAACGCAACACCTCGATCTCATCAATGCAGGTGTTGTATTGGTACACGCCTCCCTCCCTCGCTCGCTCGCTCACACGCCATCGCTCAGTCGTAGAACAGCCCGCGGGTCTCGAACGGACAGGAGACCGCGTGCAGGTGCGCGTCGGCCTCTGCGCGCAGCTTGTCGACCGCCGCGTCGTCCGCCAAGTGCGACGCCCACAACGCGTCGGCTCCAAGCTTGGGCGGCAGCTTTGGCGCGCGCGCAGAGTCGGCGGCGGACGAGAACCGCCTTCGCCAGAGCGACTGGTGCTCCTGCTGGTCGTCCTCGTCGTACAGGAAGGCCTCGGGCGACGCCTCGAAGTCGAACGCGTTCATCATGAGCACCTGGTGCTCGTGCAGCGCCGGCGAGTCCGGGTACAGCCCGTCGTCCAGCACCACCGGCGGCGCCAAGTAGCTCTGGTACGTGGACGCAGTGTACGCGTGTGCTCCACCGAGCAGCCGCTTGTCCGTCGGCCGCACCGCCGTCTTGCTGCGCGCCACCTTGCGTCGACGGTCGTCCTCCTCTTCGTCGTCCTCAGACTCCTCCGTCGGATCCGGACTGGCGCTCTTGCGTCCGTCACGCTGAAGCCGCGAACGCAGCCGGCTGCGCGCGCGAAAGCGCTCGACGTCATCCCCGCGGTCGGTCGGCATCGCCTTGAAGACCGACTTGATGGCGGAGAAGAGCTCGGCGATCATGCCGGCAGACTAGATGGCGCGCCAGATGGCTTGTGAGAGTGCCGAGGGCGACACGCGCAGGCCGTTGGTCGTCGTTGAAGGACCAGAGCGAGGGAGTGCAGCGCAGGAGGTCCAACGGCAGCCTAGTCGTTGCCAGCGCCGCGTGCCGTTGCGTTGCCTCTGGTATTTATAGTCCAGCACTGCGCGGCGGCAGGCAGTGAGTTCTTGACTGCCGCAGGCCAAGGCGTCGCCCCCGAAAGCTGTCCCCGGCCTACGACAGATCGCGCGTGGAGAAGCACGGCGGAGCGTTCGCGGCGGATGTCGAATCCGTCAGCGCTGACGCCGACCGACCCGCTGCAGCCAGAGCACTCGACGGCGCGAGCCACTGGTCGTCACGCACTGCCAACGGCCCACTCCTCCATGCGGTCACGTCGGCGGCGATCCGCGCGCCATACTCAGCGCCACTCGCGCCGCCGCATGGACGCCGGGCGCCGCGACGGAGACGCCGTCGAGCGAGCTGATTGGGTAGTCGCGCCGCGCAATGAGCGCACGAAGCGGCGCGACGTCACACATTTCTGAGATGATGGCATCAAATACCGGTTTTTCGGTGTTTCACTTGGATGTTGTAAGAAACGCAAAACCGGTATATTGATTCGGACAGTAATTACAGGTATTGTACCGGGACGAAGTCGTCGCTTCAACCACCGGAACGCTTGTGACGAGTATGATGCCACTTGCTGCATCCCCCATCGCCTAGCTACCCGATCTCGGCGGTGAATATGGCCAGCGTACGCTCCGGATCAAGTGATGCGACTGTCGCAACCAGGAAGGAGTCGCGCGGGTCGCTTTAGCGATCGATTGACTAGTCGGACTGGCGTCAAGCTCTCTGCGACGACTTCAGATCGGACAGGTTCTTCGTCAGATAGAGCTTGCAATCACAAATCGCACTCGACGACGGCGCTTTCCTCATGCTTTGAAGTGTACAAGAGAGTATGGACAGTGGTGGGAACTGGACGGCGGAGTGTGGCGAAGTCCAGGGCTTGCACTGGGCCGGGGCGAACTCTTGACGACCGACAGCGTCGGTGTGATCGCTACTCGCTCGATCAATTACGGTGGAGTTTGTGAAAAGCTCGAGCGTCGTGTGACTCTCGCGCCAGCAGATAGCCGCCCTTCTTCACATCTCCGACTCGAAAGCGGCAAAGACCAAGTATCCGAAGGCGTCGTGGACGGTAAAAACACCCGATGTCATGAGCACGAACTCAACGATCAAACGAGCCGGTCAAGTAGTTGTAGTTACCAGCAAACTGACCCGCGGACTGTCGTCACAGCCACAGCTGTCGTCGTTGTCGCTACTCATGTCCCCCATCTTGACAAAGCCACGCTGTCGATGGCTTCGAGCCGGACACAACTCGCCATTGCTTCCTCGGAGCGGGCGACGTTCGCACACGTTGCCACGGGCGGAGACGCCGCCAGCCAGCCAGCATCAGATAGGGATGCGCTGGATGAGCCAGCTGTGGACCCACCACACTTCTCCAGTCCACGTGTGTTGCCACAGCATAATATACTCAAAGTGGTCCGGATAGGTGTCTGCGAGCCACTCGAGCATCTCCACCCGGTCGTGCAGCAGCATTGTCCTCTCCAGGTCTGGCGGCCACTCGTCGTCGGTTGCTCGCTTGCAAAGCCACAGCAGCATTTCCCAACTGTCGATCTCAACAGCGTTCGCCATGGCCATGGCAGTGAAGCCCTCGCGTCGATTCTCGCCCAGCCAAAGCATAACATCCGCGTCTCTCGCTTCGTCCATTGCTCTGGTCGTACAGCCCTCTGATCGATGGGCGTGCAGGAACTGGACGATGTCCAAGAGACCCAAAATCGCCGCGTTGTCCATCGCTTCGGTCGTGCAGCCTTCCGTTCGATTGAAGTGCAGCCACTCGACCACGTCAGCATGGTCGCATGCGGCGTCGTCCATGGCATTCGTCGTACATTCCTCCGTGCAGTTGAAGTGCAGGGACTTGACCACTCCCAGATGACCGTTGTCTGCGGCGCGATCCATGGCATAGGCTGTGCATCCTTCGCTGCGGTTCACATGCAGGAACTCGATCACTTCCAGACTCC